>JARVGP010000227.1:0-59056 GCA_029876185.1 Mansonella ozzardi | reverse complement strand
TGATCTTTGCCGGAAAGCAGCTGGAGGACGGTCGTACTTTGTCTGATTACAATATTCAGAAGGAATCGACTCTGCATCTGGTTCTTCGTCTCCGTGGTGGCAATTGATGAATGTCTTTTTTTTTTCTTGATGTTAATTTTCTTAGAAAAGTGATGAATGAAAATGTACTGAATTATTAAAAATGCAATTTTGAAATTCGAAGGTAATCATCATTATTATCAAAAATACCCCACTGACCACTGGCGGTTGCCAAAAAATGATTATTGTCATATTGATATTTCAGAGAGGTGTAAATCTTCCTGCACTGGGTTGGTTTTTAAAGTGTTTTAATAGCTAATGTCAAAGATTTAAAAAGTGCTAATGATTCGTCGGTGTTAATCAAAGCGATAGTTTGGTATGGAAACTGCAAGTTCGTCGTCAAAAAAATTTTCACCGCAAGATTGATTTTTGGGGAATCGCTTTTAATCAATTAGTTTCTGCATATTTGAAAAAAAAAGTAGGATTGATATATTTTTATTAGGGATATGAAAATAAGATCGGAAAATATGAAGGCATATTGAATAGGATTATATGAAGAACAATCGAACGATCGAAATAAATATCTATTTTGAGAATATTAGATGAATGAATCGTTCTGGATGATTTTAACTCGTTATACAGCGGGAGTTTAATTACTGGACACCTTTAAAATATATTGATTTAGACTTGGTTCAGACAAAATTTCCTTACAATATTTCGATAACAACTCATGAATTTAACTGTCAAGCCGAAATTTTATACAAAACGAGCGGATTTAAAACTTTCCTGTTTTAAACAGGATAAGTTTTAAATCGAAAATTCTCAACATATTTCTATATTACAAAAATATTAATCAATTTCTTCCTTGTCTGCTAATAAGAAGAAACGAAGATCAGTATGCAATGAGAAACACTTAAATGTTGAAAAACTTATAGCTTAACTTTAATCTATCTGTAATAATTAAACACTAAGTGTCAAAAAAATTGATTTGACAGAAAGCACTCAGGACACTGAAAGTTTAAAGTTTTTCTAACAGCTGATTCAACTTATTTGTTCCCACCTAAAAATCATAAGTTTTTTGTATCGAAGCATTAATAAATGTGATAAGTATGAAAAGTTAGATAAATTGTACTTGTACTATGTGAAAACCAGTTAGCATAGAAATAAGCTGTTAATCCGGATGATCCTTGCGACAGCACTACATCCTTCACTTTTCTCTGGAAATAAATGTGTTGAAAGGTGAATGGCTCAAATTTTCAGCCGACACAAAAGGCATATTATGCCTGGAGGTGGCTTTAAAAAACGAATTTTTAAATTCATTGGAAGTTGATTGAGGTGGCTTTGAAGAAGTGTCATTAACTTTGAAAATACATTGATAGATAAATATTTAGCTGTATTTGTCCAACTTAACTCAGTCAATGTTTACATACTAAAATATTCAAAGGTTTTTTTCTTAATAAAAAAGATTTTTTGAGATTATCTGGAAAAAAAAATCTATTTGTGCTTCTAAAAAAGAGTAACAACCAAACATCTGCCGAGGATCTTCAATCGAGGATTCCGCCACCAAAAGATTTGGTATTGGCATTTTTATTGAAAACAAAACTTATTTCTATGAGGTACTATTTACAGCACCATGAATCTTTCATCACAATATTTTATAATTTTTCTGCTATAATTAAAGCAAGTTTCTCTGATAACACAGGAACAGTCCGTTGAAGCCATTGGTTTATATCCAGCACCTGCGACATCTTATCGATAATTTTTTTCATTAAATTAGCATATTCTTTTTTTGCCTCTTCTGATGACATTTCATCTAGTTTTTTCCATGCTTCCCTAAAAATTAGCAAACTGCAGGCTTTGCTTTTATTTCCAGTATGTTCTATCGTTTCCTCTTAAGCAGAACGGTATTTGGAGCTCCTGCCCAAAATTCCGGAAATATTGGATAGGTTGAGGAATTTTCATATAATTCCGCCTCTTCATTTTCCAAAACATTTCCCTGAAAATCATTTTTGACCTTTTAAATTTAAAAAAAAGAAAAAACAAAAACTGATAAATTAAGCAGAAACCATTTTGCTTTCTCGATAAAATTCAGGTAGCCAGGTCGTGCTTTTTTATTCTTACCCTCCGTTACTTGCTTGCATAGAGAGTAAAGTTTTTCATCATTCGTTGGTACCATTGTTCCTACATCACATCATTAATTGGAACACCTTAATCATTTTCAAGCACAGCATACGCTTTCATAGTTGTCACATAATACGTACACAACGCACGACATCGCCTAGCAATGTTAGCACAGCTGCTTGATCTGCCGGCATATGCTGGATGTGATGAATAAACTCATAGTTGCAATTGCTATATTTTCCGTTTAATCTGGACGAGTATTAATGATTTGAATCACTTTATCGTTAATTTAGGAAATCGAGTTGGTTTCAATAGCTGAATGTTAATTAGTTAATCTCAAACCTAACTCAGACTAAGACAATATGTCCTAGTCTAATCTAGCAATTGTTCTACTAGTAATCATTGTATTCAAAATTAATACAATGAAATTAATTCGGAAAGGCGAAATAGCATTCTATTCATAGCTAGTAAATTGTCAGTAATTGCCGAAATATTTTTTAAAACTTTTGACAAAACAAACTTTAACCATAACAGCAATAACATTCAGCACAGCAAATTTTTGATCGATGATAATGCTAACATTTAACATATCAAAGTAAAGTCTTTACTATCTTTCGGTATTTTCTGAACAATATTTGCAGCAGCCTGGAATTTCTCTTCTAATGACATTCTGGAAAAGCTTTTCTAACAGATAAGCTGGATTTTCACATTTCAGTAGTAATTTCTGTTCATAGCAATCATTCGAAGTTACTTAAAAGCATTTTCTGGACTATCGTTCTGTAATCAGACCTGTTCCAATGATTGTGATACAGTAAAACTAAGTGAATTTCAATCTATAACTTTTTCAAAATATTTTTTTCAGATGAAAAGGTTGTAATAATGATAAAATCAACAGAAAATACGTTCTGTAGCGGAAAAGATATGTGAAAGGACTTTCTAGAAGATATACGCATATCTGTGAACAGTGAGGTGAATGAGGGAATATCGACAGAAAAAGAAAGAAGAAACTGATAACTGATCATAAATAAGTCTTCATTCCATTTATTTATTCCTTATTTCTGCTCTAATTTCGAATTTCATTTCATCAATTTATCAAGAATGAAAGGACTTTATTCGCACCCCCATTTCTGTAGTCGTCACAGAAACTTAATCCTTTTGTAAATCTGTCCTTTTCATCAGAATTGATAATCGCCAGTATTCTCCAAGTTACTGCGAAAACGAATATGCTCGAAGATTGCCAACAACTCCTTCCGTCCATCATTATATTTCATTTTAGTAAGTCGATATGTTTACTGCTTCAACGAAGAAGCAAATCAGTGCCGCGACATCTGATAAGAGCTTCCTGGCACTTTCTGTGACTTGCCATAGCTTTACCCTTTTCACCTGTGAAATACCAATAACATGTCAATAATTCACGCAAAATACAAACTATGAATAGAATGAGCGAGCAAATCATTAGATTCCAAATGGCACTTTTAGAGATTGGTGATAAAAGTTTCGCTGAAAAATGGAGCAAAACTGAAAATAAAAGTTATGGTCGTCAGTACACACTTTATAGATAAACACACATACAAAACAAAAACATATAAACAGACACAGAGTGGACAAATAAAGACAAATGAGAGAATTTACAGGTGGAGTATGAGGAAGAGAAGGAAGAAGTTCCAATCCGTACTTGTAAGAAAGGCAATGGTTACTGGGAGTGATGAGATATAAATAATTATGTTGATCGATTGCGATTATGAGGTTTTTTGATAGTTTATCATGGACGAATGACTTTCCATCCAATGAATGCTACGCCGTTTTCCACTCTTCCCGGCGACTGTCAGAGATGTATCGAAGGGTTTGAAATTGAAATGAGCTGTTGACCAATAAGGTGACGAAGAATCTAAGCTGTGACCTTCAAGCGTTTTGCATACCAAAAGTTAATAATTAATTAATAAACTCCCACTTGGCATCGAAATAAATTTTCTGGCGAAATTCATTGCTACAGAAGAAATATTCAGAAAATCACGAAAGTACAAATAATTCGATTTTGATTAGTTTTTCATGGCCTAATAAATTCTTTTGTGGTCAGCAAGCAGTAATTTTATTTGATGGTGCATGCATTGGCAATATTCGTCATTTGGAAAACAAAACAAGGAGGTCTTATTATAAAATTTAAATTTAAGGCACGTTTAGAATAATTTGTAATACAACTGAATGAAATTCAGGTTCTGGAATATAATTGCTCGAGTACCGACCTAATTAACGGCCTATGCAATGCAGTGTTTCGGACATATGCGCACCTTCATTAGCAGTTGCTGCTATTCTTGTGTTGTTATCTTCCTCTATCAGACAGTTTCCATTTCCTTTGCTACTGTCCTCACTGCCTGATTATTATGGGGATTTGAAAGTCGTTGCAATCACTTGACCGAATCTACGTATTCTTGTTCTACATTTTGGTCATCTTACTAACATTGTGCCATCACTAATCAATTTGGTAATCCTGTCAGTGATTTCTAATATACTAATTTCAACTTGTATTTTGAATCTCTAAATATTTTAAACCTTCTGCTACCCTAACTTGTTCCTTCCTTTTTTATAACAGATTTTTGCAATTCTGAAAATCCGGTATAATGCAGCAGCCAAATCATTATATTGATCTTGATAACCGCTTTGTGCAACTTTATAGCAGACAATCAATTATTCCACCATATTTCTGACACAAACACTGTGGCCTTAAATAGTTTACTTGTTTCCTTATAATTCTCAAATGCTTTCAGGCAATCATTTGTTTTTTCACATTTCTTTTATCTCTTTTTGGCCTTGAAACAAGAATCGAAATTATTTCTGGATTTTTATTAATGCAATTATTCAGTGATTGATTCTCTCTTGCAGTATCTTACTTGGCTTGTAATAAATTATCTCAAAGCTAATATAGCTGGTATATGTCACTCAGAGAATACAATGTATTATGATGTTTCACGGCCACGTCAAACTCACTCTTTTCAAGTGTAAATTTACTGGCAATTATTTCGAGCAGTGTCATTTCCATCCATCTGCTAACGCTAAGACATTTGCAGTTCAAACCTTCCATCCTAGCACTGCTATTTGCTATTGTATTATTTGCCGAACTGTACGGATATATAGTTGTGTTGTCGGAAAAGCCGATCACTAAATTATTTGGTGGAAGTCAAATAGTTTTGCATTTACTGTTGTTCCACTGAATAACAAGCGTTTTCCCATATGTGAATCACGAGTCAGCTATCTTATCTTTAAGCGTCTAATTGCGTTTTTTACCTAATTTGCGTGTATCTGACAAAACAATTTACCTGCAATTTCTTTACACACAAAAAGGGCAGTCTTTTATGCAAATTTCCTTGCTGCTGTGAGAATATTATTAATTTGTAGAGATGTTACACGGGTGATTGTTTAAAACTCTCTTTACACATTCCTTCTATTCAGTTCATTCAATCCAATCTGTTCGCACTTACTTTTGTGTCAGTTCAACGTGCCACCTCGCTATTCATCCGTTAACTCTAGCAGGGACAGATGACTTATTGGTGAGAAAACTCATCTGTCTCCGGTATTTTCATATTCTCTATTCACTAATAATAATTCACTATTGTCCTCATTTATAAATTTCTATCAATGTCTCTCTTTTATATCAATCAACAAAAAACAAACAGATCGATTAATTCAATCTCTTTCAAACAAGATAATCGTTCCTGATTATGTGTTCCTGTTGAAAAATCTATCAGTGAATTTTGAAAATAATTTCAAAGAACCATTCAGGATAGATGATTGTTGCATGATGAAGGTGACAAAATGACAAACTATGGGTATTTCGAACTCGATATCTACTTGATCATGTTAATTCTCGGTACTTCAGTTCATCTTTCCAAGTATTCTTCTTTTGCGCTACTTTATGCCAGCTAAAAGAAATTTGCTCAAATTGTGTAGAGATTTCGGGAAGCACTATGAACTGCATCAAAATAAAAACAAGAAGTAGCGGTTATGTCGCAAATATGACGAAAGAACTAATTTTCGCAAAGCGATTGTTTGAGACTACCAATTTGCAAATCGCTCCTTGCAGTTTCAATATATTAAGGGGTTTCGGGGCTAATTGAAGCAAACTGTTGTGATTGTCTGCATCACTTTACTGTTATTATCCGGTATTCTGCTGCTTTGATTTGTTTGTATTAACTCTTTTAACCATAATGTCAAGGTTCATCTATTCGAGATTCGGGATTCACATTCGTAGCAGCTGATGTGACATATCTCGATTTTAGACGTAAGTACATTTTCTGAAGGTTCGTTTAAAATTTTGTTTTCTTTGCACTTTAAATTTATTGTTATTATTAGATAAATAAGATCTCTGGTCGTTATGAAAACAAAAAAGGAAAGTCATAATGCTCCTAAGTTTGATTGTCGGACGTTACTTATACTATTTAATTGTCAATTTACTTTTTGTCTGTCACACAACAAAGGTGTTGCCTGAATTTTGAAGCAATCCGAAAGCTATGGTTGAAACAAGAAATCGTCATCGGAGTCGAAATCAGCAAGAAAACTTGTATCCAAGCTTGCCGAAAGGACCCTGTTATGATAGTGACGATGATAATGTGTAAGTTGTTAAATATTTGACGTTGTGAACTATTCAAAATCCGAAATTAGCAGCGAATTTCAATATGTTTAATCTGGGATTGGAATCTGGTTGTTATTAGTTTAATTATGATTTGATCGCAGAGGTGTGTTGGCAAATTTCACTTCATTTGGGGACTTGGTTTAGAGCTGGGTTATTTATCCCTTTTGGCAGTAAAAGGTAGACCGTTTTCCTTTATTCTAGGTTTTTCCTGATACCGGGAAGTGATGAGTAGTTTCTATAAATAAGCCAAGCGAATCGATGAAGTGTAGAAGCTTGCTCGCTCTCATGCAGTATCTTCCATTATTTAGCGAATCGCGTTTTTAAGCTGTTTCCATTTAGATCTTACGAATCAGATCATTCAGAATATGATGATGCCGCAAGGAGTGCCAATCACTCATTAAATTTGGCAAAAGTTCAGAATTGGGTCAGAAATAATAAGGCTGGTTCTTTGCTTACGATAATACTGCATCAAAGTTCATTTAATTATAAAAAACATCTGGAATTAATTAATTTCAGAGATTGCCAGAATGATTTAATAAATCAAATTTAGGGCGGAAGTTATGTGTAGCAACAAAAACCTGTTGATGATAATGCTTAAAATTTAGCTGAGCATACTCTGTCATAAATTATGGACTGTTTGGTTAACTCATTCTTGAAATGCAACTAAGAAGACTTAATTATATTCGCACAAGATTTAGATTAACTATTTGGCTTTCAGTTGTGCATTGTTCTTATTTTTGTTGCTATTGTCATTATCTACATTATTCTAAATTATTCGCGCGCAGATTCAAACAATGGAAATACTTTACTGAAAAGGTTGATACTTTTAATTTTTACTTTAGCAAATTTTGACATGTGGTGCACGTAATTTATGCAGTAGTTTGTTGTGTTCGAATAAGGTTTTTTTCTCTAAATATACATGAAATATTAACTTTATAGCACTTCAATATTTGATGTGTGAAAGATGATATAGTTGAAGTTCCTGACATTATAAATGCATCCTGTGCTATGTAGACATTTTTGTGCTGTACAACGATGGACAAATAAACAAAGAATTAGTAATTTTTGTAAAGGAGTGGACATTTATATAATTGTAGACACTGATTTATTATTTACAGGTATAAGCAGCAAATAAATAGCATTCTGAGGAGAAATTTTACTGTCGAGTATGAACATGGCACTAATACGAAAGCGGTACTATGGCTTATTGGTGAAAAATGGATTTACCAAGTATGTTTTTTTATATTTCACATCTTATTATCATATGACCGAAAATTTCGTGCTAAAGACTTCGCTTCCAATAACAGCTGTAGGAATATGCTGCTTTTCTTTGATTGGAAAAAGTATGTTGTCACTTTTTGGATATAGCAAATAATTCAAACCTCATTTGCATTGGTGAAAAAGATTTGAAAGTTGGATCTTTGCTGAAATTCCAGAAAAATGTCGACACATTTGTCATATTAATTGTGGGTGCAAAAGCTGATATGTTAGCAGATGCTGTTGGTGATATTTTTTCGAACGTCACTGGAAAGGGAGAAATTGATAGAATATTTTGTAATGAATACAAAGAACGACAATTACTGGAAAGTGAAGTTGCAAAGTCCTTGTCGAAATACAGTAAATCAGTAGTTTTACACGGTAAACTTCTAAAAATTTTCCAAGGAAGAAAAAAAATATTGAACAGCAGGGAAGTGGGATAAGTGGTATATTCTCTCAAGCAAAACACATATCCTAAAAATATCTTCTTTCAAGAAGAAAAATACCATAAGAATAAGAAGATATGGATGCCTTCTTTTTGAAAGATTGCTCTTCCTTTGGTTTGTAAGCATTCGAAACAAAGGTTTCAGGAATTGACAGATTACGAGGACATGCTGCATTATACTTGCACAGTTTAGCTGATTCTGACCATTCACCGTTTCCTTCCGCCCTCATTCTACTGACTATTAACTCATTCTTCGGTTCGCATCCATACTGTGAAGATGCTATATCTAGGTCAGAATGAAATACATTTTTCTTTTGAAATATTTTCATTTAATTTTTCTTTAAAAGATTTATTTTATGTTTTTGTTCGTAGCTCAGGTGTGATGCTGATGATGTACTCGAATAAAAATTTTCTGCATAATTTTGTTTTGTTTAATTTAAATCAGGATGTTTCAGTTACTTAATAGATATATGGGACTCAGATTATATCAGTGAAGAACAAATTCGACCAATTCTCTCTCGGATATCTTCATTCTTGATATGCTTGGAAGACTGAGAAATACCAATAGGTATAAATGAACGGCTGAGTTTTTTAACTTCTGTTCATATTTGAAATGGATGATTTCTTTGGTTCATGAATTTTTTTGGAATGGAAGGATTTAAATACTGGTTTTTAGAGTTAATGATCGAGATTTATATAACTTCTATCCAGACATACATTTAATCATTTTAGAAAAGGCATAATTGCATGTATTTAACCAAGTGTTTTCCATTTCTACACTTACTGTTTCATTCACAGTCCAGAATAAAAAAAGTATGACATTCGTTAATATCTTTTTAATCAAATTTTCTCAGTGTGGAAATTGGTGCAGAAATTGATACCCAATAAAATTCTTCCAGAGATACAATTCCTTCTTGAAATTGGTGTTAACTTATTGTTATATAAACTCAAACCAGTTTTCCATTGTTCTCTGAAGTTGTCGTGTACATATATATATATATGGCGAATAAATTACGCAACTAATACATAATACTAGAACTACTGACAAGAAATTTAACTTAACTCATCCGATTGGTTTTTAAAAAACCATCATGACTATGAGTGGTGTGGCTTACCTGTGTGACAACAATAACACCCCGTGGTGGCAGGGATCTGGTTCTATTGCTGGACCATAGAACGTGAAATTATAAACTATATTATCAAGTTTCTGTCGAATTCATTCTCATCAGTATTTCAAAGAAGAGATGATTCTGTGATCACAGGATACAACCATCCTCACATGTTGCATTAGGCAAGTATATTCTGGCTGGCATGCAGTGTTTCTTTACTCAGCCAAGTAGCCAACTTTCACTCCATCGGCATGATATCTGTATTATTACATTGGTACACGTATTCTGTTTTCAACTTGTGAAACATTTAGGAGACCGAGGAGGAACAAAGTTCAAAGAGAATTGAGACAGTTCTTTTTTGATCATTGTCAATATATTATGAATTGTAAAGAAATGAATTGAATTAATACTTCCTCTTGTATTTTTCACTCATTTA
Organism: Mansonella ozzardi; assembly: GCA_029876185.1. Taxonomy (NCBI): domain Eukaryota; kingdom Metazoa; phylum Nematoda; class Chromadorea; order Rhabditida; family Onchocercidae; genus Mansonella; species Mansonella ozzardi. Next base: position 49,043 of record JARVGP010000227.1, on the reverse strand, counting down.
ATCTGTGATCGAATATCCATTTCATTTAACCTTTCATATGGGCTGTGTCAAGCATGTCTTGATAGTTTAAGCATATGAGGTGTCTAACTTTTCTCCTACTTTCCGGTATTGAATAAATGATTCCATCGTTTCCAGAGATGCCTTTACACTAGAGGCCTCACCGTTCAAATATGAAACTGTGTTCCTCTTCATCATTACTGAAAAAATGGAATCAGATCTGTGCGCGTTGCTTTGGAGACAGAACAAGTGGCGATTTCCTGATACAAGTACTGCAACAACACTTTGAATTATTTGACAAAATGGAGATTTGGATAGTTCTAGCTAGATGTAAAATTAGCTCGTGTGAATCCAGATTTCATTCATGGCAGAAAGTGGGTTGATGTTCGATACGTGCGTGAAAATTGGCTTTCTTGGTTATGAGGAATGCGAAAATCGACTTTATGGTTTTTTTTAAAAGAAACGTGAAAACTAACTTCCTTGTTCGAGAAGAACGTAAAAATTTGTTTTCTTGTTTATAGGAAACGTGGAAATCAATTTCTTGTTTGTGAGGAATGTGAAAATTGGTTGAATTTTTTCCGTGTGGGGCCCGAATAAAAGGAAAATCGGTCTACACGGGAAAAATTTAAACACTTTTCACGTTTTTCACAAACAAGACCGATTTTCACTTTCATTACGGGTCCTACACGAAAAAAATTCAGTCAATTTTTAAATTTATAGCTGCATTCGACTACATCATTACAAGTTAATTGCCAAACAATATTTAATGAAAGCAATCAGCTTACGTTAATCACTGTAAAGAAATGAAATCAAAATTAGCTGAAATATTCCTTTAAAATAATTTGCATGGAAGGAATTCGTCACGAAAATTTAAATTTTCCTCAACTAGAATGTGAAAAATGAACTTCTTGTTTGTGAGTAACGTGAAAACTGACTTTCTCGTTTATAAGAAACTGAAAAATTGACTTTCTTGTCGTGAGAAACGTGAAAATTGACAAAAATGATTGGGAACAAACTAACTGTTCATTTGCAAACAAAATCAATTAACTTCAAAAACAACTTTAAATAATTAAAGTAACGAAGAAATCATTAATTTTAGGTGCAATAATATCAATTTTCATTACAATACATCAATAAAGATTGGACAGAGCACACGACGAATTAATCCTTTCATTTACATCAGCCATAAATGCTATGTTGCTAATTATTATGTCACAAATTAAAATGGTTATCATTTCATATATTCTTTATGTTATCACTGCAGACACTTTTACTCTTCTAATGATTATGGCATGGTAAAGTGTTCAAATGTTTCATTAATTTAGCACTGAGAATTAGGATAATAACATGTTCGGCTTATTTTCAATTGAAAATACTTGCCCAATTAGGCTTAATAATTTGTGCTAAGCGAAATATTGCTTATCTTCATTAAAATTAATTGATTAAAATCAGTCAATTTAAAAAAAAAAAAAAAAAGTGAAATTATAGATTTATTGATACTCGTCTTAAATTGATTTATTATTTATCCTAAAATATGTTTTAGTTATGGATCGACGATATGCTCGCCCAGATTGGATGATTGCACAAGTAATCCCGGTGTTTACATTGGCTGTTCGATCTGCTGTAGTTACGTTTGGTTCTGCGCTCATAATCAAGATGACTGAACGTACAAACTTTCCGACATTGTGAAGACTAATAATCAGTTGAAGCGGTGTTTAGTGGTTGTAGATTGAAGTTTCATTTTCTCATTAAATTAAGAAGTTCTCGGTAGAGAAATATATATGTATACGGTAAGCGATAAAATGAAATGGTTGAAAATATTTTAGAAACTTTATGGACTAGATAATAATTAATACTATATAAAAAATTGCTACATCACAATAATAATACAAATTTTGATGAAAAAAAAAAAAACAAGAACAATAATAGTAGCAAAGTACACCAGCAACAATGAAAATATTTATGCAATGAAATATCGTATAAATAGAATGCTGTACTAAAAATATTTAAATTATTCACTTTGGAAGTGCTTAATGATAAAGTATTGTTATCATATGATGATATATTGTCATGCAATGAAAATATTTATGCAGTGAAATATCGTATAAATAAAATGTAAATAGAATGCGCTATCGTTGTGTGTAACATATTTCCAACTAATTATGATTGCAAATATTAGAGCGACACTACCGAAATAACTACCATTCACGAGAAACTGAAAGCAATGAATGCTTTATATCATACACCATACACTGTTTTAAGACTTATTAATGAACAAGTAAGAAATAAGTTGACAAGAAATCGAATTAATTGAAGAAATAAAAAAAAGATGCAACTTGAGAAGTGAAAAAAAATTATATATACGGTAAACGATGAAGTGAAATGGTTGAATAAACTTTAATAGCTTTATAGGTTCCACTGTAACAATTAATATTATATAAATGGTTCGTTATATGATGCTCATTTGTTTAAAAAAGCATATCAGTGATATTCAAGTAATTAAATTCACTTTCGATCTTTTACTATTTACATTGCATTATCAACGTGTCGACGATAACTTGTTACATATTGTTCAGATACTAACTATTGTAAAAAAGAAAAACTGTGTTTTATTCTTACCATTCAATGACGCAAATTTACGGTTTTGATTTATTGTGCCATTAACTTGCTCAAATAAGTTCACATTTATTGAATGTTAGCTAGAATTAAATGTAAATTTTAATCAAATATTTGATCACATTACTTGATTTCACTACACTTGACTATTACCTATTAATTTATCTAATATTAAACTGATTTTTCTTGCGTTAAATGGAGCATGAAATTATTTAGATAGCCTAAATTGAATTATTTAAAAAATTAAATAATTTCATAAGTGAAAGAGAGAAGTGAGCTGACCTATTTTCGAATAGGTAATGCAAAACCACTTATCAGCAAACATAGATGTAATTAATGGCTCCAGCATAAGCGCTATAAAGTATTAAATCCAAATACGAAACCATAACTTGCTGAGTTAAGCTCTGATGCAATCGCTGCACTGAAAAAATTTTCGACAGACTGAAATAAACAATGGTTTCAAATTTCCTGTAATAATATTAACTGATTTCAATCAATTAATTTCGATGAAGGTATGCTTAGCACAAATTATTAAGCCAAATTGGGCAAGCATTTTCAATTGAAAATAAGCCGAACATGTTATTATCCTAACTCTCAGTGCTAAATTAATGAAACATTTGAACACCTTACCATGCCATAATCATTAGAAGAGTAAAAGTGTCTGCAGTGATAACATAAAGAATATATGAAATGATAACCATTTTAATTTGTGACATAATAATTAGCAACATAGCATTTATGGCTGATGTAAATGAAAGGATTAATTCGTCGTGTGCTCTGTCCAATCTTTATTGATGTATTGTAATGAAAATTGATATTATTGCACCTAAAATTAATGATTTCTTCGTTACTTTAATTATTTAAAGTTGTTTTTGAAGTTAATTGATTTTGTTTGCAAATGAACAGTTAGTTTGTTCCCAATCATTTTTGTCAATTTTCACGTTTCTCACGACAAGAAAGTCAATTTTTCAGTTTCTTATAAACGAGAAAGTCAGTTTTCACGTTACTCACAAACAAGAAGTTCATTTTTCACATTCTAGTTGAGGAAAATTTAAATTTTCATGACGAATTCCTTCCATGCAAATTATTTTAAAGAAATATTTCAGTTAATTTTGATTTCATTTCTTTACAGTCATTAACGTAAGCTGGTTGATTTCATTAAATATTGGCAATTAACTTGTAGTGATGCAGTCAAATGTTTCTATCGATGCAGCTATTAATTTATTAATTTACCACCGATTGATCCGATTTTTCTAACTTAGGAAGGTTTTTCAGTAACTGCAAAGAAAGCGAAATGTTTGTTACTCAGCGATATTACAGGAATTGCTCAACCGATACAACTAATTGCCCCAATGCGTGCATGATTTTAAATTTTTGAACTTTTTCTGGTCAGGAAAAAGCAAAAAATAAGATGGTTTAAACAATGCCACACTTCTCTTGACTATTTGTTATTTCTTATTTGAAATAATTTTATGTATTTGCGAAAAAAATAAACAGAACAAAATAAAAAAAACTTGAAATTTTAAAATGAACTTTATGCAAAAAAAAGAAATAAATTCAAATGAGAATTTTGAAAGATTTCCACTGTATTATGTGTAAAAATTAATTTTCTTTTTCTAGCTAACTAAATTATGGCTCACTAAAATTTGTTTGTTAGTGGGCTGGAAAGACAATGTTACTAAATGCTTTGTTATAACGAAATATAAAAGGTTTAAAAATTAGCGGTGTTGTAAAAGTAAATGGTGAAATAATTTGTCGAAAAATTACCAAAGTAAGTTACTGTGAAATAAGAAGTTAAAAAGGTAGAAAAAAAAACACTAAATTAATTTAATTAATTTGGATAGTTATATGAATTAATTTAGAAAATTATTGGATCCATTGATTAATTTAGATAACTATGCGATAAAATAAAGTTTTACTAATTTTTTTGCTTTATTTTTTAATCACGAAAGTAATTTAATTAATCTGGATAATTATATTGAATTAATTTAGATGATTATTAGATCCATATGATTAATTTAGTGTTATCATCGATGACGTTGAACTGGGCGTTATGAAGGAAATGTTACAATTTACGTACACTGATACGACATCCAATCTTGATCGTATGGCTGATACGTTATTAGCAACGGCCGACAAATATCAGTTAGATAGATTGAAAATAAATCTTTTCTTAAACAAACTACATATATAAATATTAAGTGAAAAAGTTTAACGAAAATTTAACTTATTGTTGATTCTGTTACTAATTGTTTTGAAAAGAAAAATAAAAATTGGATAGATTTTCTTGTTATTCGGCTCAAGAAGTGAGTTATATTAGGTTGTTACTATTTCCACATTCAGGATCACATTAAAATGCTTGAAAAATATTTCATAAGAAAATTTTGAAAAAGCATGGAAAAAATTGAGTTTCAAGAATGCTGTAGGTTTTTATTCATCCAGTTATTCTTCAAATATTGCCTGAATCCTTAGTTTGGAAAGAAAAGAAGAAAGTTACAGATAGAGGAGAATGAATTTTGTTCTTTTCAGTTTATGCCTTATATGACCACTTTATAATACAATTGTAATTCTTGATTACATTGTAAGTCTGTATTATTGTAAGTGCAAACAATGATGTCAGTAAAATGAGTTTGTAGAAGAAATGAGATGGAATAGTGATAATTTTTGAAATGACTTCATAATTTTGGTTTTTTACTTACCTTTGCAGACATTTTTGCAGATTATGTGTGAGCAAGCGCTGTGTTTAAATTTACAAATGAAACTGACTTGTAAAACATCGATCCTTGCCGATTTACATAGCGCTGAACAATTGAAACATCAAGCTATTGATTACATTGTAAGTTTATTGTCGAAGAGTAGACTACGATATTAGTGAAATGAAGTTTTTAGGGGAAATTAGATGAAACTTTAAGAAATTATGTGTAAGAGGGGAAGAATAAAAAAAAGGAAAATTAGCCGTACAAGCTTCTAATTTTTCAATTCGTTTAATATATGTAAATAAATAAATTCACATTATTGTGTTTCATGAGCGTTTTATTTTATTTGCTTTTCATATATCGTATGCATCCTTTTTCAAAAATTCATTTGAATTATTTGTCAGCGTAATAGTAGCGTCTTTTCATCTTAAATGAAAAGATTCTAGATAGATGGCTGAATATGTATTATATCCTGAGTAGTATTTAATGATAAATGGAATATCATATGCATCTGTTAAGTAACATTTGTTATTTGTTTGTTTTGTTATCATGATTGTAATCTGTAATTAATGAAATTAACAAAGTTTATATGAAACATATCAAATATTAAATACGAGAAAAACGAAAAAAAACTTAGTCATTTACTGAATGCAGAATGCTTTATAAATAGTATAGTTAACTATATCGTACATTATTGTTCAGTCAGTCAGAAGGGATTTAGCATGTTTACATTCAGAATGTAATTCAATTTTTAATATTTCATTTTATTATTGATTAGACGATGCAATTAATGAATGATAATGATGTTTGTGAAATTTTAGATTGTATATGCAAAAAAGATTATGGAATCAGATTCCTGGAGTTGTTTGGTGCGTGATGATCGGCCATTACTTGCTGAAGTATTCTGTGCATCAATGGCAACACAACAAACGCCATCCATCGATTGTTGCATGATTTTCTCGTTGTAAGGAACGTGAAAATTGACTTTCTTGTTTGTAAATAATGTGAAAAATCGCTGATCTTTTTCCGTGGGAATCCACATTAAAAGTAAGAAATAGCTTTCTCATTTGGGAGAAAACTCAAAATTGACTTCCTTGTTCGTGAGGAATGTGAAAAATGACTTTCTTGTCTGCGAGGAGCGTAAAATTGACTCGGCTTTCTCCGTGCAAAACCTTAATAAAAAGGAAAATTGGTTTTCCGTGAGAATCCGCATAATTATTTTCGCTTTTAAACATTTCTATTTGTTTTTCTCCGAAATTTCAACATCGCTCGTACTGCTTTGAATTTATTCCACCTTTCCCTACCATTTCATTATTCAAAAATGTCCTAAGATGGCTCCGTGATACAGTTTTTCGAAGGAATAAAAACGATAAACCAAACGAGCTGCAAATATTTAAGCAGTAGAGAGGAATGAAATGTTATCGACAGGATTTATTGGCAATCAAGTAATCAATAAAATTAGGCTGGATTTTTGAATAGAGATATATTATTTAGACAGTGAATTATATAGGATTATTCGATGATGGTAATATCCTCCCAGGACAACTGGTCACCTTCTTCAATGAAGCTGAACAGGATCGCCATGATATCTAAGCAAATATCTTTTATTCATTTCAAGTGTACTAATAATTACGCAACTTAACTATTACATACGCTTGAATTACAAAGTATGCCTACGCTTCGCTACTTCACTCTCATTAATCTCTAGCAGTATCATAAGAAGAATATATGTAGTAAGGATAGCTACAAAAGCTTGAATTTTTAAATCTGAGCATGTAATCAAAAAATAAATTCCTGCTATATAAAATGACTGCTATCGCTCTCACGAACCATCAATTTTCTCTGTGTAATTCTTAATTATTAATTTAATTGTTAACATTTGCTATTTTATTAGTGACAGTTTCATTTTCAAATATTTATCAATGATTTAATTTTATTGTTCAATATCCTTCTCAGCCATTAGCTCGTTATTTTCCTCATTTCTAGATGGATTACTAAGTTTAGCTTTCAATATTTTAAACAGTCATACTGATCTCACAATCAGTTCTACAATCAATTTTCTAGCTCTGATTCTTCTATCTAACTGGATGATCGTTACTATGAACAATTGATTGGTCGATTAGATAAACAGATCCAGATTCGATGAAATTTCGAATTATGTATATTTTATTTTATTCGCTTTAAAATCATTAACAGACGTCAATTTAGGAAAGAAGCCAAGCAACTGATTTCTTTTGATAGAATATATAGTGATCCGTTAATAGTAAAGTTGACGAGTGCGAACTTTTGATGTCAATGTTTTCCTAAGTTTTAAATAAATTTGAAGCCTATTGTAGAAAACACGCATCCTTGATTATCCAAGTGATGTACCGATAAGTACGAATAATGTTGGGCAATAGTGGGACTCACCGAATGGTTCGCCTCCCATGCGGCACATAATAATTGAAGGGATGCGAAAATCCAATAATCCCGAAGCCCAGGAAATGATAAATTAGCATTGTATCTTTTACACAACTATTCAGATTGCTTCTTCTAAGCTTCTGACATATTTCTTCCAAATTTTATGAAGAATTAATATATCCAAAATTAGTACTGATTAACTATAAAGTTTTTATAGGGATTCAAAAACGGCATAAAAATGGGTACTGACCAAATACAGGATATATAATACAACCGACAAAATGTGGGAGAAAGTTTGTTTCGGCCTTTCGAGTCATATGTGCACACAAACATTGTGCATTAAAAAACTTTCAGTTAGAAACTCTTAATTTTCGCCAAAAATTTTTACGCATTGGATAGTACTCAATTTTAGTTAAACTTTCTCTCGGCCTATTTTTCTTGCAGAATAGAACCTACTCCGTTTTCGCTCTAACAAAATAATGGACATCTTCACTGGACATTCAGTGGATATCAATAGTAGACATTTACAGGAACATTATGTTTAAGATTGTCTTGTTTTGCTTGCAAATTTTAATCTTAGTATTGTTATTCTGTGGTCCAAAATTAAACTTTGACTTTTAGTTTACTAAAAGTAAGACTTTGCCTTTCTGATCATCTCCATCTATCGATATGGCCAGCAGTACGTTCCCATTTTATCTACAATTAAAACAACCATAAACAGCCATATGAACTATCGCTATAAATTATCAAGTTTCATTAGAATGAGCCTAATGGCCAAAATATGTCTTTGAATGTTATTACCAGTCTCCATTTTAATTTTCGTTATTTCTGATACCTGAACTACATTCAGTAACGTGAGATAGAAGTCATGAAGTCAGCTGTTTTACAATGAGTCATCATTAGTCAAATGTCACTGGTAATTACTGACATTTTATCTATACTAGATTAATTAATTGGAGATTTTTTGCTCCAAATCTATCAAGGAACGATTAAAACTGAAAGTACAAAAAACACCTTCTAGAAAATTGATTGGAACTGGCAATGACAATTGTGGTTCTCTGCAAAAAAACATCAAATTGATAATTGAATCGCCGAAATTTCTTTATTGCCGCATTTTCAATTTAACCGCAATAGCGAAATGTAAAACAGAAGCAGAAATAATAATCAGCACGATCTGAACAGTAACCATCTGTTGTATTCCAATTATATTTTCAATTTCAACTTCGAACTTTTTTCACAATTTCAAGATACATATACAGTTCATTTGAGGATATCGTCTTCTCCCCCACCTTTCCATCTTTTTAAATTGATCTTATCCTGTCTTTTCCATTTTCAATTTTTTCCTTTTGAAAATGTGAGCTGACGCTATGAAATGTTTTTTTTTTCGGTTCTATAATTAATTCTGAATAACTATTTCATGTCATTTTTAAATAACTTTGGAACCTTTTAAATGACTTTGTTGAGTGGATAATTTGAACTGGAAAGGATCAAACTTCTGCATCCAGTTTTCTCCAAATTATTTATAGCTGATAAAACTTGAAGCCATGGAGAAAAATACCGAACTTCTCAGTTAATTAAATTAAACTATAATCGAATTTCAAGCATAAATACAGTTTGTAATAAATGACTAATTAGGTAACTGCAGGATACCAGCGTACTTGATCATAAGACTCATTAGTTTAATTAGCTTTGTTGACAGCGTGTATTATCCATGACAATCAAACTGGACTTCTAGAAGTCAATATTACTCCACAGAATCAGTAGAATAAATGCTTATCAAATTTTCGAGAGGTTCAACAATAAATTGAACGAAATTTTATCTCGAAATATTCTACCAATTTAATCTTATATTCACTGGCTAAAACCTCCTAGAATTTAATTATTATTCCACTGAATATCAAATCTGTAGTCTCAGTACTTCAATTTGTATAAGAAGTATTAACTTTTTGAGTCTTATCCACTTCTCCTTCCAAGAGACGAAATCACTAATCAAACCACATCTTAAAGATACCCATCTATTTCCATGAAATTTAAATTACACAATTGACAGTCTATGCGTAGAAATTTGAGATAAAAATTAACTCGACAAGTTATGCATACATTAAATCAGGAAAACCTGATGAATTATCCAGATATGTAATAATACTGGAAGAGAGTAAAATCGCATAAAACAAAAACAAAAAAATGCTTATATAAAAACACATAGCTTTAAAACTCATCAAAATGAGTGAATACAAAATGTTAGATCCTTTAGAACGCACCTACATTCATTACAAAATTATATAAAATTACCGTCTTTTACTTTTTCTTTCCAACTCTTTTTATAATTTTTTTTCCAGTTTTTTCAAGCACTGAACTTCGCTTCGAATTTAAACTGTTACTATGTGTCGTCATTGCTTCAACACAGTGACAATTACTTCATCAAACACAAATAATCATTTAAATTAGCTTTTTTTTTTTTTTTATAATAAATACCTCTTTTTTACTTTTTACTTTTTTTACCTCTTTTCTTTTCTTCCACTGACCACTGGCTACTCTGACAAATCTCATAAATCCTAATAATTCAGCAAACTGCCATTACAATTAGATAAATGATCAACCTACAAGTTTCTTCCAGCTATTGAGAGTGCAGCACGAGATGCAGCTGCGCTGCAACTGCAAGTTTTTTTGCAAGAGAAAAAAGCAATAATAAAATAATCTTTGAATTACGCCGACAGCAAGCCAAGCCATATCACCTATAGAAGGATCTTGGCCCATTTGGCCAAGGTAACTTGGCCAATATCCCACGTTCTTCGCATTTCTTGACTTAGCCCGACGATTCTTGACATTGTTTCAGTGCTGATATAATTTTGCACATCTTAAATTGGCCAAGTTAATAAATAGCCCAGTCGAAACATCTTCATTCCATTTACTTTCCAACTCAAGCTCTGTTATTATACTCAACTAAAGCAAATAAGAATCAAATAAGAATGTAATTAACAACTTAATTAATAAGTAATCAAATAAGAATTGAATTCCATCGAATTTAAAAACAGTAAGTGAAAAGAAATAATTTAAAAATATGAATTTTTGGAGGAACAAATTAATTAATTAATTAGCGCAAGAAATTGCTTCTCTCCAAGCAAAATCGCTCCAAGCCTTTGGATCTAAGATCGAAATTTAAAAACTTTTTAAATTAACATGTAAGTTGCAAATGCACCCACATAAGTTAGACGTGTATGGGCATCACGTTGCCACGCTATCACGTGTAAGTTGATTTTCCAATAAACCAACCGAATCATTTCAATGTTGTTGAAATGATGGTTTTCATCGAAGTTTAAAAACTTTTTATTAACAAATGGTTGCAAACGCATTCACGCAAACTAGACGTGCGCACAGCATCACGTAAACAAGACATCACGTGCGTTACTACGCTATGTGAGTTGATTTTCTCATTTTCCACGCAGGTCATTTCAAAGTTTTGCTGAAATAATGGTTTTCATCGAAATTTAAAAAGTTTATTAACAAATAAATCGCAAATGCATCCAATGAAAATTAGACGTGCGTGGACACGGCATCATGTAAACATCAAGTTAAAGCGTTACCACGCTGTAAACAGCTGATTTTCCAACAAACCAATCAGATTCATTCCAACCTTGTTGTTGAAGCAATGGTTTTCATTAAGCGTCATCAGAATAGCTCAGATATTGTGGCGTAATGCTAACGATGGTTTGGAACACGTGGACACAAATGACTCTAAATATGTTGTTTGGTGGGTTGGTCGGGTCTTTTTCAGGACGGGTTGACTTAGTCACCTGATCTATTCGAGTTTCTTCTCTGACTATTTTCTATCTCTTTTGGTGTTCTGGGTTTTCAAAAAGATGACAGAAAGAAAAGAAATTGATATAATTCTTTCTTGGATTTTTCGATTAAATCTCGGAGGTCTCGAAGGCTCTTGCTCTTTTTTCTCTGGTATTCTGGTATTCTGGTGTTCCCAAAAAAGGTGACAGAGAAAAAAGAAATTGACAGAATCCTAAAATCTCTGAGGTTCTTGGCTCTTTTTTTCCTTTTATCATTGAGAGATGACATATCTTTTTGAGTGTTTGCTGTATATAAATCCTGGAGAAAACAAAAATGATCTAGATTTAATGATTTAGATGTGTAATTTAGATTTATCGTTCCAGGTCATCGTTGTATAATACAAGTTGTTGCCATACGGAAACAAACCGTGATATCAAACCGAATCGACGTTTTGACTCGAACTTTGAAATTTGATCTTCGAACTTTTTATTATAAATATCAAGTATACTTTAACTTATTTCATTTGTATATGTGTGATGTGCACAAATTCATTTGAGCCAAGTTCAAAGTGCACAAATGCATTTGAGTTCAAAATTCAAAGTGCTTAAATTCATGAGTTCAAAATCCAATTTTCATTTATCTGAAACCTTAGCAGTCATAGCAATGTGCAATTTATTTTAAAACTTCATATTTCAGCTCATTATGTCTTTAAATTCAATTCAGATTTGGTAATAGAGGCTTATTTGAAGTTCATATTTCAAGTTATTATGTCTTTAAATTCAATCCAGATGTGGTGATAGATGTGCTCGGTAGTTGAACGACAGGAAGAAACTCACTCTGTGCATTCATTTTTAATTTATTTCGCTATTTGAGATTGCTGCGGGACTGTGAACGACCTGAATAATGGTTGCCGTTCACTTTTTTAGCGTTAATGTTAGTTAATTAGTTAAAATGTTAATTAATTAGGTAATGTTAGTTAAAGTTAATTAGCTGAACCTTCCTTCCTTCCAAGTGTGGTTACTTTTGTCTTGAAGTGACAGTTTGAAGTGACGTTTTTTGTGGTCTGCGGACCCAAAATTACGTCAGTTCAATGTAAAAATTATCCTTATATTGTGTAGTCACATGATCACTCTGGTTGGGTAGATATATTATCTTTACAAATCTCTTTAGTACTACTTCACTTGTGTGGTTATTTATAGTCACTTGATTGAGCAGGCAGGTGTCTACGCATCGTCAGGAAATGAAAGAAATAGCAACAACCTGTTTCCTTGCTTTTTGTTGTACTGATTACAAATTGTGTTAAATTTAAAATAGTTCTCTATTTAGCATATAACAAGCTGTTCTATTTTACTCAAGAAGTATACTATACTTCTTTTGAAAAAATATCAACAATTCTTTAATTGGAAAGTAACTAATTTAGGTAATTATTAATTTTAGGTAATTATATGGTTGTTAACAGTATTTTTGCCAACAACTTCTGCGATAGGAGCAAAGAAAACAAAATTGTGTGGCGATGAAGCTTGTTCAGGTGACAATTTTTTTCGACTTTCCTCAAAAGGTCAAAGGTCTAATTTTTTAGAGTTTTTAAAAGGGCAGATTTTAATTGCGATCGTAAAGTTTTAATGGCAAAATTTCGAGATTTCGGGAATTCCTCACCTTTGTTTCGAAGAACTAGCTGATATATTTTCAAGTACTATTAATTAGCATTATTAATTTAATTTATGTATTATTGATATTAAATAATTAATTAATGCACTTGTAATAGATTTGCAATTTGCTATAAAGAGGCAGTTCGTGTGGGTTTTGCAGCTTTTTCATAATTTGTCAAAATGTTAATAATTAGCTTGCCAGAAGTGGCTGTTATAATATAATTAGTAATCAGTAATAATTAGTTATTAGTAATAATTCAAATTCCCCTAAGTAAAGTTATGATTATTTTTGCTTATATTTCTGATTTCAATTTTAGTTTCTTAACTTTAAATTCCTTAAAAATTTAGACTTTAAAAAAAAAAAAAATTTAGACGAAATTTAGAAAAGTTTTAAAATTCGTCTTTAAAATTTAGAGAGTTTTAAAAATCGTCTTTGAAATTTAGAAAAATTATTCGAAGGGAAATTTCATCGGTCATCGTTAGCCACGCACGAATCATTCCTATCGCCTAATGAAAACGATATTGTCAGTGTTTATGCAATTAAATTCAGTGATCGAACGGATTTAATGGAAGGCGCCGTAAGCTATTTATTGTCATTCACTTTTTTAACTAATTAATTGATTAGTTTCATTAATTAATGGATAATAGGACTTTGATTGATAGCAGGTGTGCTGACTGACAGCAGTTCTTGCCAGAAAATTTTATCAGAAATTTTTATTCAGTGAAAAAAGAGAAATTATTATCAGGCAAGTGTTTGAAATTGAATTGAATTTGAAAGTTTTAAATTAAATTTAATAAAGTTCTAAAATTAAATTGAAGTGACAGGTTCGATCTTTGATCTTTGGTTTTGTTAAGAAAAAGCTTTAGCAGTACTACTAGTGAGTTATATTAAAGTTATGTCTTCCAACTACCGTACTGCCTTACTAGATTTATCCTTGGATTTTGCATTGGATTTCACAGTTTATATTAAATCTCTTTCAGTCAGTTAATTAATTGATTAATTAACTTACTGCCCTACTGGGTTTGTACTTGGATTTATGGATTTGCAGCCTACGCCTTACTGGATTTAACTAGAGTTATATTAAATCTCTTTCAATTAATTAATTAATTGATTGATTAACGTACCACCTTACCGAATTTATCATTGGATCTTGCAGCTTGTCCGCGAACCAGCAAGAAAAGGAAATTTCTTCTCGATGCATATTGATCTTGATGATTATGTGAAATTTCTAAAAAAAGCAGTTGTATCCAATAAAACAATGTTTATGGTCAGTACAGATCCACGTGACCATCCCACTCACAGATTAGTCGGTAATCAATAATCTATAACTTCAATTGAAACCATCTGAGTTTCTTTCAATTATTATTATTAATTATCAGCAGTATTATGGTCAGTAGACATCCGAGTGACCATCCGTCTCACAGATTAGTCGGTGATTAATCTATTAAATTTGTTAATTATTATTAGCAGCAGCACATCCTTGGTTGATTTGTTGTCGCTTCATGTATGTTTGTTCAGTTATCAGAAAAACAAATCGATTCAAACCGTACTTCAAGCCAGTAATCTCTGATCTGAAATGTAGGATTCTTTGAAAAAAAACTTGTTAAGGTATCAAAGCAGCGTTGCCAGAATTAATTAAGGACTATGAAGTGATGGCCAAACGTCTTTCAATTGAAAGACAGCTACCAGAAGAATTTATTGATTACGCCGCATTGGGATATTTTTCCCACGATACCGAAGAAGGTTTTCTTAGTTGCTCGGATTAAACGTTTTAAATTTAAAATTTAAGCTGAGTTAGGCATGGATAAAAGTTGGTATTTTGTCTCTGGATTTTCTGGATAATTTTATTATAGTGGGTCAGTACTAGGCATATGACTAATCTTTATAATTAATTAAAGTTACTTTTATAATTTGAATTTTCTAAATTTTAAAATTCACTTAGACTATTATTAACTTGGCTTGGATAAAATATTGCTGGATTAATTTTATTATAAATAACTATGGGATCAGTAAATCAATAGTCTAGTCTTTATAATTAATTAAAGTTACTTTTATAATCGAGTTTTTCTAAACTGTTAAGTTCTACAGATAGATAATTGTGATGAAATCGACTTCTAGCTTATTCTTCACTTTTTTGGATCAAAATTGATCTGCATATCTAGTTGATCTACGAATGTTAAGGATTGATTTTTGAGCCAAGTTGATCTGCAAATCTTTGGTTGACAGAACTAATAGTTTTTTTTTCTTTGATTGAACTGGTATTTCCATCATTTACAGTATTCCGCATTTATTCAAGGACATGGTGGACATTCACACAGTTATGGTGGTCAAGGACATGGACATTCACATAGTTATGGTAGTGGTGGACATGGACATTCTTATGATCATCACGAACGACCGCAACAGTACAATGATGCACGCAGCTTGCAGCAGCACGCAGATTCGCAGCATGCAAATGCAGACATGCGAATTGTAAAACACACCACACATCAACAAGCTGCGATAGTTTCCACGGAAACAGCAGTACGGTTTATTTTTATCATCGTTTCAATTGTATCTTTAATTTAATGTTGCTTTATAAGAAACCTATAAAATTTAATTTTTATGAAATGATTTAGAGAAATGTTACAATGAGGTTACAGTCTTACAGTACCTTGAAATGAGCTTACTGTAGTGATCTAGCCTCATACCATAACATTTCGGTAAGGAATGCACCTGTATATTGTTGGTAGCAATTTTGGCTTTTGACAATTTTTATGAAATGATTTAGAATATATGTTATAATCAAGTTATGAACGAAAACGGTCTTACAGTACCTTGAAGTGAGCTTATGTAGTGATCTATCTAGCCCCATACTACCATTCCGGCATATCTATGGATTCGCTTCACAAATCAGTATGCAAAATATAAGCGATCTTGCAGTTCCTTTAAGTGAGCTCACTGTGGTAATCTGCAATGTCATTCTCACCAGTTCCATCCCATTCCTCATACCGTATCTATGGATTTGTCTCACAAATGTGAAATGCAAAATATTGAAATTTTCGTAACTTTATGATGGCATACTTGGCGGTAGCATACTGTATTAGTACCTGCATTACTACACTGCTGCATTGGATGAGATATGTAATTAGATGTTTGATTTTTTTGGTATGAGCAATTAAGTAATTAAGTGATTGAGTAATATTCCAGGCAATTCCACTACCACCACCGCTTCCAACAACAGTGAATGTCCCAACGACGAACAGACGACCTCAGATGACATCTAATACTGGAACTTCAATCAAGATTGAGCAAGAGGTTCAAGATCTACATACAGTACATACATATACAATATTATCGTGCAAGAGATTGAACTTTTCTAAAATTCGTAAATTTTCATTTAGCATTGTTTGTTGTTTTAGATGCTTCTGAAGGACCGTGATCGTGAATTCGTGAATGTCGTCATGCCAGATGCCAGAGATCGTGCCAGAGACTTACAGCAAAATTTCAAACGTGAATCTGCTTCTTCTTCTGGCTTGGCTTCTAGCTTGTCAGTAGCGCCAGATGCGGCAGCGGGGTCGGGGTCGGGATCAGAGATCCCGATGGTCGACGATTCTGATGTTACTGAATCAGTAGCAGCTGTAGTATCTGGACTTTCTGCGTCACTACCTTCTGCGGAAGATTCTGACAGATTTATGTCAGAAAATAATTTACCTCCATCTGGTGCAGCAGTTGATATTAGAAGTAGTCTTCCACTCGTTATCGAAACATCGCAGGAAAAAATACCATCAGCAAGCGCAAGCATAAATGCCCAGAAGTTGCCCATAAATGCGCAGAAGTTGCCCACTCAACAATCTTCTCAGTTAGTATCTGTGCAACAACAACAAGCTAGTATCAAACTGATTCATCCTGAGGTTTATCCTGAAGTCGTTGTGACTACTACTCCTTCATCATTTGACCTTCGTGAATCCAGTTTTGGACACAGTGAATCCGGTACTGTATCACAGATCAATTATTCGATCTCTTCAGTTGACAATATACCATCAAATGTTCCAGAAACTCATCCAGATATTTCTCCATCAATAACTCCTCCTTCTCATCCTTCAGAATCAGTGTTAACAGATGAAACAATTTTACCAGATCCAGATTCTCTTTATTTGTCTTCATCTACTGCTGCTTCATCAGCAAGTCATATAGTTGTTGTATCCGAAGTATCCAAAGAATCATCATCATCTCCAAGTGATGCGAATATAACGATTCTTTCGACAGATCATGCAGATTCAGTTTTGTCAGTTTCTCCTCATAATGAATCAACAGGTCAACAATTTGGTTCGGTTCCGACCCCAATAAGATCACCTGAATTCATGAGTCCTTCAGAGAAAATTGAGCTAAAACCGGAATCAGGTAAAAAAGGTATAGAAACAACGACAATTAAATTATCACTGAACCCATCTTCTAGCGCTGCTTCTACGTATGATTCGATATACACTGATGCCGCGATGATTTCAGAAGCAGCAAGTGAAGATATTTTGCGCAGCGAACAGGTAAATTAATTAATTACATATGATAAATAAATCTCTTACTAAATCTCGTGCTGAAATACTGAAAATTCGATCGTATAGGTTAATTAATTGTCGAATTGCATATGGCAAGTAGTAGGGTACAGGTATGTTAATAAATTATCGAATTATATATGACTACAGCAAACCTCTTCATTTACTAAATCTCGTTCATATTGAAAATCGTATCGATGTTTGAATTGCTAAAGTAGGTGATTGATGTTAGAAGTTTTAATCTTGTTCATACTGAAAATTCGATTGTATCAGTGGGTTTGAACTGCTAAAGATCAAAGTGATGGTAGAAGTTTTTTTTTTTTAGAGTGATTCTGCATATTTTCTAATTATTTTACTTTTAATTTTATGCTCTCTTTTGTTTGATGTTTCGAATTTTTTAAATGCTTTTAAAAATAAAGTGTCCGAAAATCTTGAATTGCAAAGCTCTCTGTTATAAGGAGTGGAACATGATAGCTATAATTGATAGCCATCATAGAACTTGGTAATTATAATTGATAACTATCATGGAATTTGATAACTATTACAGAACTTGATAACTATAATAACCATCATAGAACTGGATAGCTATCATTGATAACTTTCATAGAACTCGGTAACCATAATTGATAACTATCATGGAATTTGATAACTATAATTGACAATTATCACAGAACTTGATAACTATAATTAATAACCATCATAGAATTTGATAACTATCATATCATCTATGCTGGGAAGCAAAATCAGTTATCTAAAGATACAGTTACCGTAAGATTTCGACAATTTCGACTTTTCGACTTTTTTTAAATATTTTATAATATCGCAGTGTTAATCCATGCTGTCTCTCTCCATTTCAGGAAACAAAAAGAAATCCTGAAGCAGAAATCCTAAATATGAAGCGAGGAAATGTCGATGGATCTGTACAGAGAATAGAGGACGAAGTAAAGGGCAAAAATATTATGGAAGATGCTAGTTTAATATGCTAATTATTTAATTATTAATAGCTAATTTATTAATAACTTCGATTAATTAGGAGTAATATTAGTTCTAAAATCTTGTACAATTGTCATTGGTCACTTACTTAGTGACCATTGCAGTATAAAATTTCTCATTGAAATTTTGGGGTTTATATTATAGATGGAAGGAAATTAATTGGTCTGGGAGATTGTTATTATTGGGTGTTAATTACTCGTTAATTATTGGCTGGCAGTAGTTTGAACAGCAAAGTTCCAGTGATTTTGCGCTTTTTTCTATCACAATCTTTGAAATGAAAGAAAGAATAAGGCAGTGATTTAAAGTTTTAAAGTCAAAAAAAAACAATTAACAATTAACGTGATCAATTAATAAGTAGTAAGCGTGATTAATTAACATATAATTAACAAAAGTATAACATGTTTTTTTATTGAATAAGCCATTGTCATTTGTTTAAATGGTAGTTTTTTCTGTACCATTTCTTTTTTACAGGGTTACTGTATGGAAAATGAATGTGACAGGATTTACAGTATCCCTGCAGCAGCTGATGAAAAGTTATCGAGGACAACTTATCATTTGTCCCTAATTAGTAGGTGGCTGAGCAAATTAATTGGTATTGCGCGTTATATACTACCATCATCATTAAGGAACATCGATGATGCAGGTGATTAATTATAATTAATTTGTGTGATCAAGTCTAGATGATTATATCTCAATAATAATATGGTATAGATGTCGTATATCATATAGATCACTGAATAAATTGCATTTCATGCGGTTTTCAATGGTTTTACTGTATTTTTAGTCCGATTATTTAACTATTTACCTAACATTATCTCTTTACTTGCTATCAAAGGTTTCGTTTGTTGTTGGATGGATGAGAACCATTAATAAAATAAACACGTATGAGACTTTAAATATTGTCATATTAAAAGCTTCATTTAGTATATCAGGTTCATAAGTCAGCTGATTTCATTGATAATCAGCTCACCTAATCATCAATTTTTCTGAAAAAAAACGTGTACTTTTCCATTATTGTAGGAGTTTTGGTGACATTTTTCGTTCCAATTTGCTTATTGATTCATTTATTACGGATGACAGTTTTTGGGGATGTTCCGGAAAACGACAATTTCGACCGGAAAATATTACACAATGCATTGACGACAATCCGGGAACGTGAAATCCAGATAAAAGTATGTTCTGCGTTTTCTTCCGGGATTTTTATGTTCTCTTCAGGGTTTTTGCGTTCTCTCCAGGGTTTTTATGTTCTCTTCAGGATTTTTTTCCTTGTTATGTGAAATTTTGTTCGATAAACCTGTGAGAATGTTTTTTCTTAATATTGCTGCTTATTGACTAAGCAATTGCTGCTAATTAATTAAGCACTGAAATCGATGGAGTTGTTCGTTTGATATTGAAATACCAAAGGATTTTCATGATTCTCTCTGCTAACAAGGGATCATGGAATGATAACTTTGATAAGTAAAGTAGCAATCAAAAATTTTTGAATTTATCATTCATTTCGAATCAGAAAGTTTTATTAAATTAAATTTAATAAAAATTTCAAATTAGGAAAATGTTCCTGATTTCAGTTATTGCATGCTGAAATGGAAAAAGGGAAAAATGCATGGAGTAGTGAAATGGACCAGAAATTGAAAAATTTGCAGTCTGAAATGAGTCGGCTGACAGTCAAGTATGCGACATTTTTGCTTTTTTTGACGAATAAAGCAGGGAACTTGCGAACTTTTGAAGAAAAATTTGGAGAAATTTGAAGAAATTCTGAAGAAATTGAACGTTTTGAAGAACGTTGTTGTGGTTTGACCCTTTGACCTTCTTTACTGTGTTAAAACAAATTGCAACACATCTTATAGGTACCGTATTGTGTTGAAACAATCTGTACACATCCTACAGGTACCGTGTGCTTGAGGAAGAAAATGATAACATCTTGCAGGTACCGTATGCTTGAGGAAGAAAATGATAATCTGAAGACGGAAAAGGAAGAGAGCAGTCAAATAATTGAAAAAGAGCGCTTACAATATAGAGATTTAACAGAACAAAATAAAAATCTTGGCGAGAAAAATGAAGTTTGTTTTTTTCTTTCTAAGCATAAGTATGCGGTAACGTATACGGTAAAATTGCTGTGGATAGTACTTAACAACATGGAATGAAGACTATAGTTGCTGAAGTATACGGTAACATTGTGTGGATGGTTCTTAAAACATGGAATGAAAACCAACCAGGTGCTCTGAAATTTCAACAGATCATCTAGGATATAATTTTCCGAAATGAATTGGAAATTCAGATTTTTTAGGTCATTTTTAGCTCTTCGTCTATGGAACTATCTTTGTTGAGCTATAAATAGGCAGCAGTTACACAAAACTCGATGATCCATTTGATGATATGACACTTTGATATGCTTCTAGGAAACTCTGGAAAAGATTTTTCCGTTATCAGTCTGCAACATTAGAGTTAGCTTATTGGAGTTAGCTTACTGTAACTGTAAAGTAACTTTTGAAGGGCTTATGATGGAAATTCAAACGATTCTTTTCTGCATTTAAAAAAATTTAAAAAACTTGATTTAGTTATTCTTGAAAGTTTTGCTTAATTTATTCAATTAATTTCATTACTTATAGTTGCTAATGAAGCAATCATCGGCAGTACACGCTAACGTAGAAGTGTTACGTGAAGAAAATGAACGTCTGGTTAATGAAGTTGCCAAAAAAAGTGCTCAATTAATACGTGCTGAATCGGAAGCAAATTCGAATACGCTTAAAATTAAAAATTTAAGTGATCAATTGAAAGTATGAATGAATTGGCGTAATAAATTTAAATTTCTAAATTTGAAAAAAATTTAAACGCAATAAATTTTCTTGCGATACATTATAAACTTATGAATTCTTTAGGAATTTTTAGTCTCTGTAGCAAAACTAAGCTACCTAACGTAACGAAGTCTAAGTAACGTAAGAAGTCAAAATGTTACGTTGTTGTTTTGCTTGCGATCATGCGATCCCGTGATTCTAAAAAGTTTTTGAAAATAAATTTTTGACTGTTTTGACCTTTTTGACCTTTTGCAGACATCTCTGTCCGAAAGCAAAATGCTACAGCAGCGTGTAGAGGAACAGCAGAATGAAATTGTTCAGTTATCGGAGATTATAAATGAAATACGTGAATCAAGTGATATTCAAGTCCATGATGGCCATTGGTCATCAGCAGCTACTGAAGCAAAGAATGGTGGTGAACAGTTTCAACAGGAAGGTATAAACACGGTTGTTATGTTTCTTGCCTAGTAATTAATTCAGTGTAGACTATAAGTTCATTCTAAAAGGCAGGTAGAATTCAGAGGTCACTGATAGGAATGGTTGACTAGAATTTTCTAATGTTTTTGCTGTATTATTTCTTAGAATTATTAATTTATCATTAGCATTAGTATACCGTAATTTATTAGAATTATTAATTTATCATTATTATCAGTATACTATAGTTTATTAGGATTATTAGTTTATCATTCCTAGGATTACTAATTTGTCATTATCAATTGTATGCTGCGATATACTGTAGTTCGTTCATCATTACGCATATTCTTGTATTATGCGAAGTTGATTTGTATATTCAGGTCGTCTTACCTGATCTAATGATCTCATGTCAATGTCAATTGATAATGGCACTTTTAGTTTTTTGTTAATAATTAATAATTAATTAATACTTATTAATTAATAATTGGACAATAAATTCAATGAAATAGTGTTTAGGGTATGAGACATATGATGAGCTCCTTGCATAAGAAAGTATGATTACAAAAAAACAGCATTAGCATAAATTTTGAAATAATTTTTTTAACCTTTTTTTTTGAAAAATTTTTTAAAAAATTTGTTGGTTTTTTTTTCTGCTATTTATAAAGTTTGTTTTTTAGATGAAAATGGTTGGTCTGATTTTGATGCATTTGGTGGTGCAGACAATAGTCAGCTAACAATAGCAGAAGCACCAGAAAGTACCGGCAAAAACCAGAAAGTATCAGAAAGACCGAAAAAAGGTCATATTGCGGGGTCACGATTACCTTCTGCTGAAATTATGGAAGTTGCTAAATTGAGAGTGCAATTAAAGACCGTTCAAGCTGATTTAGATCAAGCAAAGTATGGTTTTGTTCGAAAATTCTAATCATCATTCGGATATTTCTGATAAATAATTAAATAAAGTAACGATAAATTTTTCTGATAAATGATAAATAGATCTGATAATATTATTCTGATAAATAATTCTTAGCACCTAGCAGTCGTGAAAGATTAATTATTAAGATGGCACATTCACTAATCAATTAAGGATTTTGTGAGAAAATCAGAAATTAACATTATCGTTCGATCAATTGATTGCTGTTTTTTTTAAACACAACGTAAGAAAAGCACAGTGAAATGTACTGAAGAGGGTTTTTTGACTGATTGAAATTGGCACTTTTTCTTTCTATATATACTATAAAATAATTATAAGATTAATATTTGGTGTTGTAGATGGCTTTTCTTTCTATAGTTCATAATTAATTGTAGTCTTTCTATAGTTCATAATTAATATTTTATGTTAATTATAGTGGTGACTGCAGTAGGGAAAGTAGAATCGTAGAAAGTAGAGTCCCGTAGGGATTCTACTTTAAGGGAGAGTAGCAGTTTCTATCTCGCCTCGTAGGAGAGTAGAATCCCCAATTATTTCCATTAATTATGTACAAATTATTAATTGAATAGTTAACATAAGCCTTGTTGAACTTGTTGTTGTTTATCCTACGTGACTGTGATCCACATGGCTGATGTAGACTGTTCACAGCCAAGATGTTGATGTTCTACAGAAGTGTGTTTTTCTTGCTACCTATCTTTTTAGTTTATAATATTAATTGCTAGCAAATTAATTAATTGAATTTAATTAACTACTCCGCTGCATGATTATAGGATAAATCAGTAGATTAAATCGACAAATAAATTTAAATTTTTAAAAAATTAATAGAAAAATCGACCTGTTTAGTTTATAATATTAAGTGCTGCATTAATTGGATTTAATTAATTAATTGGGTGGGCGATTTGCCCACTAATTATTTATCTACTAATTATCTGATTTATCTGCAATGTAATTCCCTTTATTTCTGTATTTCATGCAGGTTGACAATTTAGTGGTTGAGACCACAAAAGTTAACAATTTTAGATTGACACTACAGAAGCACCAAAATGAACGGGATCATTTGGAGCGTAAAGTTGAATTTGCTGAAGCAGAAGCTTCGAAACGATTGAAGGAAGTTGAAACGAAAGAATCAGAACGAATTGAAGCACAAAATCAATTCAAACGAATACTGGAGATGGTCGAAGAGCGGGTGAATTTCAAATTTAAAAAAAATTAAAATTTTAAATTAAAAATTAGAAAAAAAGCGAATAAATTTTTGAGAAAAGTTTGGACTAAAATAGTATTAATTAATGATTGTTAGTTAGTATTATTAATTAAAGCAGTATTTATGATGTGTATGCTAAACGATTTTCCTTCAATGAATTTGTATTTTAATTAATTAAAGGAAGCAAAATTACGAAGTATGGAAGAATTGGCAGAAAAGTTGCGCAGTGAGATGGCCAAATCGCAAGAAGAAGTAAGACGATTGGAGGGTCAAAAAAAAGAAGTGGAATTTAAATTACTGGTAAATTAATTGGTGAATTTAAATTATTGGTAAATTAATTAATCCCACTAATTGTTTGTTTTTTTTTTAATTTTTCTTAAGATATAGTGCTTGCGGCATGCATTTTCCTACTGGACTTTTTTTTCTTTTAGACGCTCATGTTGATCGGTAACATTTACGTCTGAATTGTGGATTTCAAAATTTTTGTCGCATAGTTTTTTATTAAAGCTAAGGACCAGGAATCACTGACCACTACATGACCACTGACTTACATGCCGTTTTTATAATTTGTTCTTTCAGAATTGAAATTCTTTTGCTTAAAAATGAAGTGAATTTTATAAATAAGTAGAGAAGTAGAGAAGCAAAGTAACTGCCTAGAAATATCTGAGAAAGTCGAATGCTAGTTTGAAATTTTATAATAAGTAAAGGAGAGAAAGAAGTAAAGTAATGTTTAGAAATATCTAAGAGAAAGTCGAATGCTTAGTAGTTAGTTTGAAAAATTAAATTTTGAGTAATTCAAAATGTTGGTAATTTAAAATTTTCCAAAGTTTTATTTCAGGAAGCTGATCAAGAATTGAAACGTTTGAAGGCCGAATATGCCAAGTTGGAGACACGTAATTTTCACGAGCTACGTTACTGCAAACAAACAATAGCAGCGCTACAGCAGCAGCAGGTTAAAAGTTCAAATTTTACTCATTTTTCCTTAAGGTCAAAAAAATTCGAACTTTGATTTTATTAGGTGAAGTGGTTATAATATCGACTTTGTAAATACATATATGTATCTGTGTTATAGATAGTACTGTGATTTTTTCTTACCATGGAAATTTCAATTTATCCATTTTTTGAAATCTCAATGGAGATGATTGAAATGAAATTACAGTCACTGGAACAACAAGTTTATCTATCATCAAAACCATCATCAAATCTATTTGATAATGGTAACCTATTGAATATATCGGCTTCATCATCATCAGAACGTGATTATGGTAGTGGTGGTGCATCAATTAGCAATGGCTTAATTGCACAACCATTATTACCTCATCATGTACGACCTTTATGGGATGATGATCCACCAGCACCAACACCACCTGAGGTTTCAATCATTTAAATGAATCAGAATTTACTTACTGCTCTAACTAGATTTCCATATTTTCGACATTCTTTCGACAGTAATAGTTCAGCCTGCTTCAGTCTTGTATAAGCATTAACAATGTAACATGATGGAAGAAAAAATTATCATCTAATGGTTTGTAAATAAGGTTCAAAGTTCACTCCACAGTGGCTCTTTCAATAGTAGTTCAGTCTCAGTCTTGTATAAGCATTAATATACAGTAACATGAGAGAATTGAAGTTCTCTGGCTTGTAAATAAATGAAGTCAAAGTTCATTCTAGTGGTCAGTAGTTAGTCTGCTCCTTTGTACAAGTATGGAAGAGAAAATAAACATCTCCAGCTTGTAAATAAGGTTCAAAGTTCACTCCACAGTGGCTCGCTCACACAGAGTTTAAAATTTACATATTTCATAAAAAGTAGTGTCACATAATTATTTATTTAGTCACATTATCTGTATCACACATGCTGTCACTACCACATTATTGATTTTACTCACTTTACAGATTTTGTCATCCCACCACCAACATGGAGAATCGTCAATGTTAAAAAAGATTGGTCCTCTGCTAAATAATTATGTGACAGCAGCAGAAAATGGTACTGTCAACTACAGTAGCAGAGGATCGAAACAACAACGACAAAGTATTAGGGAACGAGATATTCCTCTTAATATGGACGGTACACAACAATCACGTCATAAAAAGGTCATAAGTTGTATAAGTATCATATAAGGGTCATAAGTTTCATAAGTCATAAGGATCGCGTCATAAATTAGTTTATTTTGTCAGCTTTGAATTTTGAAATCATTTTGAAGTTATTCGGCAATTTTTTACCTTTGGAGTTTCAACTACTCGTTTTAATAGTAGTAATAATGATGGGAGTATAATAGTAATGATGATATTTAATAATAGTGATAACAACAGGGATATAATCAGTAATGACAATAATAAGAATAAATCAACAATAATGATAATGATAAGGATCTAATAGTAATAAAAATGATAACATTATAATAATAGTAATGATATTTAATGATGATAGTGATAAGGATAATGATAATAAAAGAATATAGCAATAATAACAATAATAGTATAACAATAATGATCATAGTAAGGATTTAATAGTAATGATAATTATGAGAGTATAATGATAGTAATGATAGTGAGAGTGATAGTGATGTGAAAGGGAGGTTTATAATAATATCGATCAGAAAATCAACTCCACAACTGTGTTGTGTAGGTTGTATTGGTTAATTAATTAATTAATTGCATTAAGTTAATTTATGTCAGAAGAATAGTAGTACTGTTGATTGGTTAATTCTGGTTTATATCTGATGAATAGTAGTATACCTGCTATAGCTTTACCGTATCATTACCATATCATTTGCTTTTATTATGGCTTTACTGTATCATATCATTGCTTTAAATTTCTGGATATAAACTTTTTCAGGAAGGACGAAGGATGCGTTCACGCTCACACGGTCGTCATCCTTCTCTTCATCTCTGTCTGTCTGGTATATCTGGTATGTCTGATATATCTTCCGCAGATTTTTGTGCCGGTACAGCACTCAATAAACAAAGTAGCAAAAGTGGTGTACTGTACTATTCATCCGGTGGTTCAAATGCTGATGATGATGGTCGTTCACCTCCTCCAGAAATGGCACTTCTTTCGGGTATTCCACCGCCGGCACTAGGCCCAGGCCCAATGATTAAAAAGCCTATGGCCCGGCCAAAAAGTTCGAATAAAAATTTGTCTTTCATTGAATTTTTAATTAAATAAATATGTAATGTATAGCGAATCTCTAATTTTATAGATTAGACTAATCTTAATTTTTTATAGACTAACCTTGGTTTTTTATAAACTAATCTTTGAATTTTATAGGCTAATCTTTGAATTTTATAAACTAACCTTAATTTTATAGATTAATCGTAATTTTTTATAGACTATTCTTAATTTTCTACGGGCTAATCTTAATTTTATAGACTAATCTTGATTTTATAGTCTAATTTTAATTTTCTGTAGACTATTTTTAATTTTTTGTAGACTAATATTAATTTTTTATAGATTAATCTTAATTTTTTATAACTTTGATCACTGATTAATCCATTGGAGCAATATTGATATTGCTATTTTAATATATTATAGTTTATGCGTATTTTATACAACGTAAATGATAGTTATAAAATAGTTATAGTTATTATAATGTACATGATAGTTATGAAATATTTATGGTTATTATACATGGTAGTTATAAATAGAAATATCGACATATCTCAGATCTCTTTGAATCAGCTAAAGATCTCTCTGCAACGTTAATTTCTTTTATATCTGTAACTTTATTGTCGGTATGTCGATATTTCCCTTTAGAATGGGGAAATTTCCAATTATATCATCTGCAGTGAGATCGTTAAAAAGGGTCATGAAGAGGTCAGAGTTCATATATATATATATATATATATATATATAATTTCAATCATTTTAACAGGTTTCATCACTTATCTTATTTTTCAGGTGCTACCGAACCACCACCACTGGAAAGGCGTTGAAATTAAAATTAAAATTATCGAGAATTTTAAAAATTATGTAGCCTTCTGTCTGTTTTATGGCAAATACTGTTTTCAAATTTAGAAAAAAAATTTCTAAAATTGATGACTGAACGTACTAAGTGTTCTAAATAGGACGACTACTTTTTTTTATATATCAGAGATAGGACTACTGTACTAAATACTGTACTGTACTACTGTGCTTTCGTCTTTTTATGTATTAATTCTTCTTGTGCGTGTTTTGATGAGATTGTGATTATGATTAGATTACTAAATGATTATGATTGCTTTAAAATTGAAGACTGAATGTACTAAATTATAAATAGTATTACTCTTTTTATATATCAGTAGGACTACTTTACTGGACTACTGTATTCATTCGTCTTTTTATATATCAATTCTATGTATTGTGACGAGATTGTGATTATGATTATGATTATGGCAAATGATTATAATCATGATTATTAGATTGTGATTACTTTCTTGACCGCTTTTTTCCATAAAATCTTTAGTGTCTTCTCAAGTTATACGTCATTGTTGCAGTTTTGCACCCTTGACTTGCTCTGACTTGCTCCTTGACTGCAGTTTCGCTTCATTTATTTCATACCTAAACTCTAATCAGGCCTAAGATCTAGTTTATCACACCTCTCATCTTAACCGTTAAAGAACTTTTTGTAAATAATTTGTTTTGTCTAATTTAATTTCACGAAGTACGTGCAATATTTAAAAGCCATTTTACTACTGATTTTACTGGTATGCTTCTCAAACAGTTCGGATCACACAGTTCAGATCACAGCGTTTCAGATCATACAGTTCAGACCACACAGTTCGGACCGCACAGCTCGGGTCACGCAGTTCAAGTCACTGAAATCTGTTATGTTGTAGAAAAAATGAAGTGATGAAGAATATTTTGATCTTGATCTGAACTACTTACTGACTTCCATGTGTATCGATCTGATCTGAACTGTGGTATCAATAATAACACACACTGTAGAGAAACTTTCAGATCATATTTATGTTGTTGAAGCAAATGTCTTTTGATAATTTTGGAATATTCTGGAAACCTTGAAGGAAGTATTTGTCAGCAGTGCTCTGCAATCTGCATACGTGTTTACTCCATCCGCTTATCAACACCGGAAGTTCTATACCGGGAACCGAAACTTCTGGAACGTTACTTTTGAAATCTTTTATAATCCTTTCAAATTTTGTGGTTTGAATTCATGTTTAAAGTTCAAATTCTCCGTACTTATACAAGCTTAGTACTCAGTGCTTTCTACGCTTTCTTGCTCCATGAATCTTATATAGATTCTGTATCTTTATACAGATTCCAGTATTAATAATGTAATGGCGATAGACATAGCCATAAGCAATCCTCTCTACTTATGTCATGGAAGCATTTCTCGGGATTCTAGGGATTGTTTGTTTTTTCAGATTTTCCAGAATTTTTCCAGATTTGATGTACTAATCACACTGCATACATACATGGTAATACTTGAACTGGAGTGTTGTCTTGAATCTTTGAATCGCTGATGGTAACTTGGTTTAAAAATCTAGAAGAGCTGGAGATCCTTGAAAGAATTGGTAGATCCACAGACGATTGGTGTTAGATGCTTAGAAGAATTGGTAGATGCATAAACATTGGATTACATCGTTACAGTGATGCTTCGTCACTTAGATTTTGGAGATTAGTGACAAACAGGAAAGCCTCGATTTACAACTGAACACTGACACATGTTGAAGACATACCCGACCACTGATTTTTAATTGAGAAATGATAATTAAAATTTATTTATCTGCCTTTTATTTATTTTTATGATAATTTTTCAATTAACAAGTGATAATTAAAAATTATTATTTATCTATCTTTTATTTTTTATGGATTATTTATTACTTTTGGTGAAATATTCTGTGAAATTGAAGTAACGTTACTGTTGATTATGGAACGGTGTCAACCGAAAAACAACTTTTATCCAATGGTAGTACTAATTGCATGTGAGAATCAGCGGGTATCTAAAGGATAACAGACATCATCTCAAGTACAAACGATGACTCAAGTAAGGATTGGCTCGATTTCCAGCATCGCTTGCTAAACTTGTTTGCAATCGTTGTTCTTAAAATCTCTGAGCTTAGATTTCAAAATTTGCTAGTTCCTTGTTTGTGTCACAACCAAAGTGTTTTTTTTGTCTGATCTGGTAAGCCATTTAAGCAATTCAATGAAGCAAACTGTTCATTGAAGTCTTTTGCATTTGTGTATAACAGATTTTATGGATTGTTTTTTTTCAGGCGTGTGCTACAGTTCCATCTCTCCGATCGCAGCAGACGAGTAGACTAAGTAAAGCGATGAAACTTGATAATCGGAATAAATGAATGAGAAATTGTACGAGGCTGTTATAAATAATTTGTTATCGTATTTGTTAT
The DNA here is from genome assembly GCA_029876185.1 of Mansonella ozzardi. Classification (NCBI taxonomy): domain Eukaryota; kingdom Metazoa; phylum Nematoda; class Chromadorea; order Rhabditida; family Onchocercidae; genus Mansonella; species Mansonella ozzardi. The sequence goes on along the minus strand of JARVGP010000227.1, from coordinate 18,693 downwards.
TCTCTTTCTCGATCTTGTTTGTTTAGATTCAGTAATATAAATGAGTTTCTAAAGAACAAGTGGGCAAGATTTGGATTTTCAGTAAATAAATTTATACACTTAATAATGTTGAATTATCACATGTTCACCGTCTGTTGTGCTTTTAAAATATATCGTAATTCCATCGAAAACGACTGACGAAATCAAGTCAGAACAATCAATTTTTTTTTTATAGTTCGAAGCAAAAGTGCTTCCTGCTCCAAATACTAAGTATCATGACAATAGGTGGATAAAACCGAGTCAGAAGGTAACAATAAGTTCGATATTTTTTTAAAATGACTTTCCAGTGTTTTCTTCGGAGGATTCAATCTAACTTTTCAAATATTTTTATGCCCTTTAAGCTCTAATAATAAGGTTTTTAGTCGACTTTCTTGCAAAAATATATGCTGATTGTTAAGATTTCATGGATGAACGGGAGAAATTCTTATCCAATCCCGGCTTCTTGCAAAAATTGGTATGCAGTGGCATTAATGGGTCCACGAGAAGGAAAACTTAATTTTTAATGTCAGTTTGTATATAATTACTGTAAATATTCCACTAATCAATGAAATATCTTCTTGGAACTGAAAGAGAGAAAGGAAAAGTCTTCCAAATTACATCATCGGATATTCCTCTTCCAGAAACAACTTATAACTTCAAATATTTAAGATCTGTACGACATTAAAAAATTTACTGAAATTAAGTCTTCCTTCTCGGAGATCCATTTATGAATTTGTCAAATTTATGTTTCAAATTCACGAAATTAATTTAATTATTTTCTTCCTACGTTACTATCACTTAATTACTTTCTTTGTTATTAATATTTCCAGTGATGGTAAACGCAATTCTATCATTTAGTTACATTTTGAACAGTTAATTTTGTTTACCATAGCATCGATGAAAAAGAACTGGATATAATTTTGATGCTTTTTTCATTCATTTAATTTTTCTTTACTTATCTGTCTTTGATATTACCAGTGACGTCAACGAACAGCGAGAATTATATCAAAAAAATGAGCGCTTTTCAGATCAAAATTTGAATGCTCTTTGGAATATAGACTATAGTAAATTCGAACATTTTATAATCCCTATTATTTATTGATGCTTTTAATAAGTTTCCAGTTAGATTTTCCTTACTCTGAGGCAGGTTTTATTTTGGATGATAAGCAACTTATTTACTTCCAATATTGATAGAAGCATCGCAGATGAAAAAGAAAATTCAAAAATTGGATGAAAAAAAAGCACTAAATATGGATTGTCTCAAAGTTCGCTTACTATTGACAACGAAATTTCCGTAGCATTAATAAACATTTAAACGCTATCGCGTTCAACAAATGTAATCTTTTCATTTCGTTTTACTTCTAACTAATTTGTAAATGCTTTTAATTTTACTGGGTGTTAATGATGCATATTTGAGGGGATTCTAAAGTTTCCATTCCTATTGTTGCTATTGTTTAGTTTGTTCGTTCACATCTTGATTTTGTTTTTCAGTGTTCATTACTCAATAGAGCTGCTGAATAAAATTTTTCTCTTATCTTATTGTAATTCAAGATTTTTTTTCAAGGCTAGAGAAATGAGGGTCAACTCGAAAAATGGAAGTGGAGGGGAGATACAAGACTATTCGACAACTTACCTGTTTTTCTGATTGGAAAAGTTCTAAAACCTATATCTGGTGGCTAATAATTCTGCGATAAAAGTAAATGAATTTCTGACTGATAATTGATTTCTGCCTCAACTTGTTTCCATAAATATTGCGTGGAAGGCAAATGAGTTATGGCATTTATAAATTTAAATTTCGGAAAAATTTGTCGTTATAGCTAAGTCTTTTTCTGTTTCAAAAAAAATCACAAAATCATTTTCGCCTTTAAATACTTCGGTTTCTCTTTCTCCGGAATTTCACCTTCCATATCACTTGTCGAAGAACTACTTCGGCTCAACAGTCTTGCGTAACTGATCTGCAAGAAACTTCTTTTGTTGCCCTATTTCAATAAAACGAACAAAGTAATTAATATGCATTAGTATTTTGAATAAGTATTAATTGTAGCAAGAAATCTTAGCAGATTTTTTACAATCTTCTAAATACATTCTTTTAAATGAATTCAAGAGCTCACTTCAAGTGTCACATTCTTGATTTTTTTAAATCTGAAATCCGTTAGTTTCCGTTAAGTCTACGTTAAAGCATTTTGAAGAAATTTATTAGAAATAATTTAGTTAAGTTAGTGTGAGACAATAAAAACATAAATTTTCCAATTAGCTGCTTATTGCAATTATTACTAATCATTCCCAATAATGTCTGAATTGTTGTGAAAGGTCAACTATTAGCCAATAATAACCAACGTTATTACCAGGGATTTTTTGTGTGGAGTTGAATATAGTGTTTGAATGGAATGTTTTGTGTTGTATATGTAAAACTTCGGGAGAACCTCAAACTTGGGTAATTAAACCTTTATAAAAAATATTAACAAACGCGAACATAGATATTTAGTGCAGAGAGGAAAAATTGGATAAGGGCATAAGCATATAAGTAAAAAAAAGAAACAAAATGAATTTTTTTGAGTTGAGGATCGACAGTCTTTATATAGTAGTAGAAGAGGCGGGATTAAGGACTTAATACAAAATCATAAGGTCAAAATGATACAAGAGAGGATTAATTATGGTTGACAGTAGATTATTTACAATAGTGGCGTCTTTGAAGCGATACGATAACCAAAAGATGTTATTGGAAAGATTGACATTTATAGTGCTTCTACTTTTTTAGCTTACGATAGGAAAGAAGATTGACAGTGGAGTACAAATCCTTACTAGTAAAGCACTTTTTTCGTATGAATACAAAGAATGTGAATTTAGATAACAACAAAGAACATGAAAATAATCTAAGAATGTAAATTTAGTTGAATGCTTCACAATATTATTAACATTTATTTACAAATTAATTTATTGAGTAATTGGAAGTTTAGCGATATGAAAGTTCGCGACAAATAAACGATAAAATTAACCATGTGTTTCCGAATATCATAGCATGTATTCTAGGACATTAAGTGCCATTGGGTTCAATCATTTGTTTCATAGCTTTATAATTTTAATAAACGTGTTCAATATTAATTGTGCAGAACATCATTTCTCAGTCTGTTACTTTAATATAGCTCTATTATTTGAACGTCGGAAAAAAGAAAAAATTAAGATCACATAAATAATTTAAGAAACCATTTATCAAAATATTGACTTTTGAAGACTAAAAGAATATGTTGTAATTACTTCAGATAATGAAGAAGATAATGCAATATTGAAATAATTTCACTTGAAATTTCAGTGTAATGTGATGGGCATAAAATTTGACAATAAAATTGCATTGATTCTTCAGATTACTTTTTTATGAAAACGATAAATTGAACCATGACACGAGATTCAAGGTGATATGATTACTGAGCAGACTTTACTGAATTCTTGAAAGACTGAAATATAGAAGAAGGTATGGATGATAGCAGAATGCTTTATAAAGTGATTCGGAAAGTTAATTACTGGAGTACGATTAACCAAAAAATCAGTCTTTTATTCGTTATTTCTTAAGTAGTTGTTGCCCATTTTATCTCTATTGTTAATATAAAATTTATAAAAATGAAAAAAATTTATAAAAAATGAAAAAAGCAACGCATAATAATTTCATATACAGCAAGAATCGAAAAGGAAAGAAAAAGCAAATGCTACATATTTTTCAGACGTTTCCGTGGTTTTATTTGCAACAATCGGTGGCGTTTGTTGCGTGCCAATGCACGGTTTACTTCAACAAGTAATGTAGATGAACACGCACCAAACAATTCCAACCATCTGATTCCATAATCTCATTTGCATGTATAATTTAAAATTTCACAAAAATCATTTCCATTCGACTTGCTTCAACTTTAAATTTTCTTGTCGCCTACTTTAACAGAAACAGCCTCTCATGTCAGATTTCCGATTCTCTTTTCATGAAAATCCTATTTTAATGCAGAAAAAATGCTTTTTTAAGTTTCTATTAAAATCAGACCAAAAAGAAAATTTAATTATTTTAAAATTTTCATAAGGGAAAATCAAATCACGTAAGGATTGATGGAGAATTATGAGAATGAATAAGGTCATAGGTCAATAGTAGAGTTTGTGAATCTATTTGAGGAAGGAATTAAATAAAATTTAGGAATTTGCCTAAAAGTTTCGCAAAGAACTATTTATGCAGGTCCTTCAGAAGAGTTGTTTTCCTCCAACACAAATCAAAAAAGAGCTAATGACCTCAACTATTACTACTTACAACAATCCAGAGCTACTGATTTGAACCCACTTCTCACGAACCCAGAACCCATTGGAGCCGGAGCATTTCGTAACCTAACCTATGGGTATAGAGGATTTGGAGTCGATTTGGATTCGAGTTGCAAAGAAATTTGATTGGACTTAAAAATTTATCCTTTAAATTCTCAAATTTTATCGAATTGAAGGTCAGAGATACTCATATTCTCGCGTTCCGAGGGAATTTTGCCAGGGGATACTTCGGGATACTCCCGGATATTGCCGAAAGGACATTTTGATCGGTTTGAGTTTTTGAAACTGTTTTAAATCAAATGAATTTGTCTTCTGATATCCTTGCATTCATTTTTGGATTCGAAATCGTTCTTCTTTGTTTCTTTCAAATTCATTTCATCTTTCATTTTGTACCAAAGTTCAAAGTTCAACTTGCGCTATGATTTGTTTTTCTGATCATTGACTTGCTCTATTGATTTGTTTTTCGGATCATTCAGCTTGCTCTATGACTTGTTTTTGTAACCATTGAACTTTGAACTTCTCGCACTGAAAGCTTGAATGTTTGTGTATTTCAGTTGCTTTCACTTAATTTTTCTTAATGTGACAATATGACACAGTCACCTAAATGTCATCGCTTTCAGGTTTCTCCTCTCAGTTAGCTATAATTGGTACTATCACCTTTCAGAATCGCACTTAGGTCTCCTCTCAGTTCTCTCAGTTAGCTATAATTAGTGGTACTGTCACCTGAATCGCTTTCAGGTCACCACGTCCTTCCAGGTCATCGTCCACGTGCCTATAATTGGTACTGTCACCTGAATTGCTCTCAAGTCTTTGAGATCCCATGTCTTTTCAGGTCATCGTCCACGTGTTAGCTATTATTGGCGCATTTTAATTGCGCATGGCAAATCTTGAAACAATCACAAAGATCCGGAAGAATGGCGATACGTACGTGTTGTCAACCACGTACGCTTCATCTCTAACTATTGCTGCTCTAATGACCATTTTATGTGCAGCATTCGTTGCATTGACAAAAAATATGCAGAAGCCTGGATGCTATCGTCGACCGTACAATACGTCACAGCTTGGTAATAACTAATTAGTAATCAGTAACGATATAGTAAGGATATAGTAATTAGCAATGATACAGTAATTAATAAGGATATAGTAATTAGTACGACCATATAATAAATCACAGTTAGGTAATTAATTACCGAATAGTAGTTAGTAACGATATAGTAATTAGTAATTAAATATACCCTCTAATGTTTCACAATATTGATCCGTGAGTGACTGTAAGTCTGTTTGATTTCATTGATCTGCAATCATTCATTTAGCTTTACAATATCCTAGACTGCTTTACTGTATTCTTATTATTCTTCCCTGTTACTCTAGACTGTTTAACTATACTTGAAGTCCAGAAACTTCATTGTAAGATTCAAGTTTGGCTTTAGTTTTCTGATGTATAGGTCACTTTTTCATTATAGGTCATGAGCTATTGCTAGACGATGGGTCACATCAGTACCGTGTAATTGTTGTGGCGGATCTTGACAAAAGCAGTAAGCATCCTACAGAAGAAAACAAATGGCAAAGTTTCATCGAATTTGGCCTGCTTACGATAAACAAGGAATATACTGTAGCATCACTGCAATGGAATAGCAATAAGCGGGTAGGTAATTTGACCCGGTGACTTTTTGTGACAGGCTAAGGCTCAATAAACAGGTAGAATTTGTGGCCTTTTTTTGTGACGGGCTAAGGCTCAATAAATAGGTAGAATTTGTGACCTTCTCCATGGCTAAGGCTTTGGTGGTTTATTCAACAGGTAGAGTTTGACTCCGTGACCTTCATGGCCAATTTGTGACCTTTGGGGGTTTGTTCCTGTTCTGCAGGCTCCTGTGTAGATTTGGGATCTTATCATTAAAATACTTTGATAGTTTAGCTTTTTTATCACATTTTTTGAATTCAGTTTTTGGAAATCCTTCAATTTTTTCAACAGAGTAATAACAACTGGATCAATTCAAGTTAGCTTGACTTGTGGAGAGGTAATAGCCTCAAGGTAGCCTACTTTTATTGGGTGAAAAAAAGCCTAGCTTTAAAACTACTTGTATTGACCAATTCAAGTTAGCTTGGCATGATTACTTTTGTGAGAGGTAGCCTCAAACTTACTTGTATTGAGTGAAAAAAACCTAGCCTCAGGTAGTCTATTTGCATTGATCAATTCAAGTTAGCTTGATTACTTTTGTGAGAGATAGTAGCCTCACAGGTAGCCTACTTGTATTGGATAAAAAAAAGCCTAAGGATGTAAAAAAAGACCCAAAATCCATTGGTCACTATATTTGCAAGTTGTTCGTTTTTTTTAAGATTTCACTTTATTCGACAATTGCTAGTGGTGGCAGATCGATGGAACTATCGGATTTGGCCATTTTTGATGGGCATTTATTGTCGGTGGATGATCGAACTGGAATTATTTATCGAATTGAAAAAGATATCGCTTATCCTTGGGTTTGAATTTGTTTAATTTTTAAAACTTTTTGAAATTCAGTTTTTGAAAACTCAATTCTTTTTTGAAGCAAAAAAGTGAATAAGAAAAAAAATTCTAATCCAAGTAATTGAAGATTAAATTGCACGATTAAGAATTAATTAAGTAAAGGTAAAGATTAAATGCATAATTTTTTAAAGATTTACCTCAGTGATGGTGCTGGAAATACAACGAAAGGGTTCAAAGGTGAATGGATGACAGTGAAAGATAACAATCTTTACGTTGGTGGACTTGGCAAAGAATGGACAACAACAAAGGGTGTGTTTGTCAACGAAAATCCTATGTGGATCAAGGTACATGCAATTCATCATAATTCTCTATGGAAAACACTAGTGTATACGTGATACTATATAAGTAATGTTTAACTTTAACGTGAATCACTTATTAATTCTCACAACGTTTAACCGACGACTTCGTAAGGAATTGAAAACGAATTAGTCATTGTGACATTATTGGTGTTTCTCTATAGAAACACGTGATACATATATACGTGATGTTTAACTTTAACGTGAATCATTTCTTAATCACAACAACGTTTAACCGACGACTTCGTAAGGTTAGTTATAACGAATAGTTATTGTTGTGACAGCAGAAATTCATGGGAAACACAAGTGTACACGTGATAGGGTATGATTCAGAATCTCGTTAATTATTTTAGTAATTTCATTTATTATTTTAGCAATTAACATATTTACAAATAAAGAGGCTTAGTATAATCGATTTCTCTATTAAATTTCAAAGGCTTTTCAAAAGAATTTTATAGCACTGACAAAAAATTCACTGCACTTCATTCGTGATCTGCGTGATCTGTTGATCTGATTTTTTTTAGCTGGTAACACCTGATGGTAATATTGAACATATCAGTTGGGCTAACGAATATAAAAAATTACGTTCGGCCGTTGGCATTGAATGGCCCGGTTATATGATACATGAATCGGTTCAGTGGTCAGCAGTCTATCAGAAATGGTTCTTCTTGCCCAGAAGAGCTAGTAAGCTACCGTATACCGAAGCAGAGGATGATGAAAGAGGTCAGTACTAGTACATATATTTAATTTTCAAATATAAGCTTGTACTTGAATAATTGAACAACCATGAATCAAAATCTTTATTATCATAATATTTTACTGTCATAATCGTTATCATAATTTTTCAAGTATAAACTTGTATAGACAATCATCATTCAAAATCTTTGTTGTCATAATTTTTTTTTTTTTGGAATTTTTGTTTGAATTTTTGAAAGTTTTTGAACTTGTCGGCTTTTTATAGCTTTTCTAATAGCTTTCGTATTCTAAAATGTGAAAACATTTTTACCGTATTCGTAGCAATGATGAGGATGGATATTTTAAGAAATATGATAAAGGTAAGCCATGGTTACGATAGTAATCACTGATAGTACTGCGCAGGTGTGCACAGGTGGATTACTTTTTGATTGGAGTAATAAGAGTGTGTGTGTCAAGGATCAAAGGTGTGTATAAGGTAAATTTTGAAACTTTGAGCTACCACCACAATTCTTAAAATAGAGTTAAAATTAAAATTAATTAAACTTAAGTTATGGATTCTCTATTGGTATTGGATAGCTTTAAAAGTCTGAAACACGGCAGTTTAACTCACTTTTGTACTACTTTTCAATTTCAGGTACAAATTAATTTAACTCATTTTTATACTACTGCAACTCATTTCTGTACTACTGTAACTCATTCCTGTGCTGTACTTTTTAATTTCAGATATAAATTAATTTAACTCATTTTCGTGCTGTATTTAACTGATTTTTGTACTGTGTTTAACTCATTTTTGTACTGCTGTATTATTTCAGGTACAAATTATTTGCTTGTTGCTTCGGAGGACTTTTCCCACATAAAGCACCAACAAATTGGCCCAATTAGGAGCAGTAGCAATAGAAGAGGCTTCTCAGCTTTCCAATTTGTTCCTGGCAGCAGCGATCGAATAATTGTGGCACTGAAATCGGAGGAAAAAGCTGGAGCTACAGTAGCTAGTTATATTACTGTATTTAATCATGAATTAGGTCATATTTTGCTCAAAGAAGTACCATTGCCTGGTAAATTTAAATATGAAGGAATAGCATTTGTTTGAAATTTTATCTTTGATGAATAAATTTGTCAAAGCTTTTGTCGCAAAAAATTTTATTCGCCAAAATTTTAAAAAAACTTGTAATTTCATAAAAAAATTTAATTTAAACTTTATTTTACTACTGAATGGTACTAAGAGCGGTAATCAAATATCTTTTTTTAAAGGCTATAATCAAAGTGGCATAGACGGAGAATCAGAATCCTTGAAATCTTGAATCTTTCTTGAATCGTAGATCATTACCTTTGAATTTTGAATTTTTCTTGAATCATAAATGATCACTATCTTTGAATCTTGAATCCTTGGAATCTTTTTGCGAAAATTGGAGATTATGATTATCTTTCTGGAATCGTAATTGAACCCAATTAATAGCAAAGCAATTAATTCTAATTAATACAGTTTAATAAATCAATTTGATGGAATTTTAATGAGTTAATTTTTTTTTTTTTTTTGAATGTTTTCAATGAATTAATTTCAGTGGAATTTAATGAATTTAATTTTGAAGAAATGGCGGCTCCCAATCAAGTTTATTATGTATTAAATTTTAAAATTACATGAAATCATTGAATTTTTTTTGCAAATGGGGGACCAAAAGTCAAATTATGCCAGAAGTCCAATCGATATAACATTCACCTTAATAGATAATATGTCTCTCGGTGATGGAAAGGTGAAAGGTCAGACAGGAAGACAGTAAAATATAGTAATATAGATATGATGATATTTCTAAGCATGAGAGAATATGATGAATAGTTAAGTGATATGAGACGAGAGAATTGAGAATCTCTAAAATATGAGAGAATCCGAATTATGAGAGAATTTTCGATCCTTGAGCAAATGACATATGACCTATGACAATAGCATGTGACATATGACAATATTAAGGTCTATACTATGATGCTTTATCTTTTGTAATGAGCTCATCTTTTCCCGTCAATGATTACGTGATTATCTTTATTATTAGGTTATTATTACGTGATTACCATTCTTATTATTACGTGTTCGCCATTCTTTTTATTACGTGATTACGTGATTATCACCCTTATTATTGTGTGATGCGTGATTACAGTCTTATAGCTGATGCTTTTTCTGTACAATCCCGAGAACATTCTGGAAAGTTCTGGAGAAGTAAACCCAGGTAAACAGGGGAAAAAACAGTAAACAGGGATGGCTAAGATAATTGATACTTTTTTTATATAATCCCGAGAATATTCCATCTCCATCTGAAAATTTCAACTTGTTACTTCCTAAAGCATTTTATGCTTTATCAACGTTATTAATAACGTATTGTTATGAATTGTTGAGATATTATTGAACATTTTCGACCCTGGAAGTTTCCTTTCTTCTTGGAAGTTTTCCTGAAAAATATCATAGTGCAGCAAGTTATCAATTTAATTTAAATAATTTTGTTTCCCAGAGAGATAAAGTACATTTTGATGTCTTTTTTTTTTTATATTTATTTCTTCATGAATGTTTCTTAAAAAAATGCTATTGAATGATTGGGGATTTTCCGTTAGATTTCAGGAATGCTTTTCAGAATTTCACCGTTTTCAGGATTGATTTCAGGAAATTTCAATGAGCGCTTCATTTTTTTGGTTGAATGTTAGTTCACAAAACTTTTTGAATTTTCCATTTAAATTTTTGTAAATGTCTTTGTTTATAATTAGCCGTAATTAATTACTTTGTTTATAATTGGCCACAATTAACTACTTTTCTTACAACTAGCCATAATTAATCAATTACTTTCAGATTGATGATGCTAGATGTTCGACGGTTGCTTATATTATATGATCCAACAAATAATGTTAAAAGGAATGCTCAGCTGTTTAGATGTGAGAAAGGCATGATATATGGAGCTATGTGTCACATCTGGCCGTCAACTGTCATCTTCGTTATCTTCACCCAGTCTGGGTGTCAACACTGTTAACATCGTCGTCACCAATGTTACTTAAAAATGAATTGAGAGATGACCTCGGAACTGTTGTGGATATTATTGTTTATTTAGGTTATAAGAGTAGTATTGTAAGTAGATTGTAAGTAGCTAAGATAACTGATACTTTTTCTGGACAATTCCGGGAATATTCTGGAGAATTCTGGAAAAGTAAACAGGGACTCTTTTCCTGCTCTTACAATTGTAAATTCTGCCCTTTGCATTTTATACAAAAATGTTGGCAGTGAAATATCAGTAGTGTTGTATCGACGCAGTTTGTCATTTTAATTAATGACATTTTCTATCAATCACCGATTGTTCTTCTTAATATACTTGTTTTTATGTCAATTTAATGTCAAAAAACGCTCATTAATGTCAACAACAGTCATACGGATGTGATTCTGATTCTTTCTGTCAATAGATCTGATTCTTAAGCACTCGTCCTGAAGATGACTGTGCATTCTAACTTCCAGGAAAAAGTACGGTAATCAGCTATCCCTTACTGTACGGTAATTAACTATCTCTTACTGTACGATAATTAGCTATCTTTTGCTGTACGGTAATTATTGATAATTACTGCTTGATCTAAATCATGTTCTAAATCAGTGGAATATATTATCACAATTATATTATCATTATCACTATTTTCAATTATTTACATTGTTTTTTTTATGATTTCGTAGTGAGAACATATATTTGTTAGTTTCAGGTGATGATGAATGCCCGAAATACTTCTGTCTCAATCATTTCTTAGAATACTTTCCCGAGAATAGAAATTCTAGTAGTTTTTCATCTACTGATAATACTAACCAATTGTGGCAGTTATTGGTAATTTCTGCTCGTCATTAATTGATTTAATCATTAATTAATTTAGTCATTAACTAATTTAGCCATTAATTGATATAGTCATTCATTGATTTATTCATTAATTGATTTAGTCATTGATTGATTAAGTCATTAGTTGATTTAGTCATTAATTGATCTAATCATTAATTAATTTAGGCATTGTTTTAATTCCATTTTAGAAGTGATCTGTCTGTATTTAAGTATTTGTAACCTATTTGGAGTTTAATTTTAAGGTTTTCATTCAGAAATTTGGATAATTTGTTAGTGATCGGGCTTGAATCTTCTGAGATTGTTTCCTAGCTCGGTGTAGAATATATGTAGTTCTCTGGGCTCATTACTCTGGGCTCATTCTGAGGACATGAATGTAACACTAAGCATTTTGAAAGTGACATCTAAAGGTTCATTAGGTAAGTAGATATATATGCTTATTACTTACTGTCTTACTATGCGTTCTTTACATTATTTGTCATTTCGCGATTTTTTGCAACTGGTCATGGAAGTTTAATTTGCAGCTGATCAGCTGATCGATTTTGCAACTGCTCGGAAGTTTAATTTTTCAACTTAGGGACTTTGACATATTTCAGGCAATCATGAATCATGCATTAGGTTCTGTCCATGAAAGGCTGAATGTCCATTCGACAAACAGAAGCGGTTTTCCGGAATTTGATCGATTAGGTAAGTGTGAGGAATTTCCTGGTGAATTAGTTAGCGATTGATTATATTGATAAATTGGCGGTTAATTATATTGATAAATTAGCGATTGGCTGTATTGATCAACGAAAAGCCAAATAGTTGTTAATTTGTCTGGATTTGTTCTTGTTCCATAAAAATTAATCTATTTAAAAACAAAATATGGAAGTTCGCTTTTTTATACTACACTTAATTTTTGTCACTAATATAACATAGTTGACAATTTCCAGTTGTTTAATAGTTGCTTTTTTGGAGGGGAAAGTGTTGAAATAATGAACAAGAACGAAATGCTTAATGGACATAATGAACATATGGACCATTATCATATGCATGGAATGAAGGATGAATTGATGAAGCATGAACAAGAACATGGTGGGCAACATGCTGGGCATCATACTATGATGATGTGGTTTCATTTCGGTTATCGCGAAATTATTTTATTCGAATTTTGGCAAATCGAATCCTTGTATGGTCAGTTCTTTTTTTTTTCAAATTGCTTCTGTCATTAATTTTTTCTAATAACAATCGCGATTGGTCATTTTCCTTCATTAAAAAAAGTGCGATGATCATTTTTCTAACGATCGCGGCAGTCATTTTTCTTCATTGAAGAAAAATGCACTTAGATGCCTACTTTCCAACACTAGCACTTTCTTTTTTGCTTGCCCTTATCCTAAACCAACAATTATTTATTTGGTTCTTGCATTTCATTTTCAGCAGTAACCTATTGAAGTAAGCAGAACATTTTCACGATTGCATGATGTAGATCATGATATAGTTCAAATTTAAAATGCAGAGATTAATTAATTGCAGGTCTTTTGCTTTCCTGTTTACTGATCTTCATAATGGCTTGTTTTTACGAATGGATCAAATGGTTCCGCGTTTATCTGCAACTTTTCACGGCAAAATGTCCACCAAGTTGTCGTCATGGTAATGGTGGCAGTGATGAAGGAGGAAAGCTAGGTGAAGTGAAGCAAGATGACAGTCTTCCCTCTGCAGTATCAGCTCCTCTAAGGATCATTCTACCAACGGGTTATCAGCAGGTTTCCATCAGGTTTGAAGTTTGCAAGTTTGCCTGGTCTTTTTATATTCGAATAGTAGGTTTCTTCGTCGTGACTCTTAATGATCCTCAAAATTGCCATTTATATTATAAATACTTGCAAGGTGTAAAATTTAGCGAGAAAAAAACAAAAAGAATCAGTTCTTTTAAAAATTATTTCAGCTTCTTCTAAACCTTTGAAGTCTTTTAGTTTATCGTAGAACTTTTTGTTCCACACTAGTGGAATGTCAGAGAGCTGCCAGAACTAATTGAATTAACGGAACCAAAGTATTCACGGCGTGCTAATGATTTAACACGGCGTGCTAATGAGTTGATACGGCGTGCTAATGATTTGACTACGTTGAAAGCGATTTTGAAGTTTATCTCTATTTTACACACAAAATTCTTTCGCAGATTTTTTCCGTTAATTTTTCAGGGCAGCAAAGGAAGAGATTTCTCGTACAATTCGATTCTTGCAGGTGGGTAAAAAGCACTTTAATTAATTCCACTTTAGCTACAGATGTAGAAATGACGCGTCGTTTGTGAAATGTTGTTTGAAATGTAACACGACATTAATTAATTAGCTTATCATTACAGGCAATCCTTTATTTTCTCCAGCTAACATTGGCGTATTGCTTGATGCTTATTGCAATGACGTATAACATCTGGTTAACTGTAGCTGTAATTACGGGTGCAGCTTTCGGACATTGGCTATTTGCTGTTTTAAAATGTTTTAATCTACAGACCGATGATTTGGATGCATTTGCTACTGACGCTTGCCATTAATTACAAATTTTTCATCTACCCGAGAATTCCCAGGTAAATCGAGGTAATGTAAATCTCTAGGAAACTGTTTTAAGTAAAATATACCTGTGAGAAAATCATTCAGCAAGCTCTTCTAACTTATAAACTAATCTCCTATGCAATTTTTATAAAATTTTTTTTTAAAAAAAAATCATCGATTCATTTTGTAAACCAGCCACATGTCGGAATATACAAATGAGAGTTATGCATTGTTGGGATTCACAAAGGAATCTTTGATCATTTTACGTGTAATTTATGTGTAATGGGAACAATCATTGTTCGTTTAATTCTTTTAATGTTCAAAGGTCTGTAATTTTAGAAGCCAAACCCATTTTTATACAAAATAGAAGGCTAGATCTGTAATTAGTCACTTATTATCTTAGTTCCTAACGACTTATTTCAATCTCTCTCTCTTTCTCTCACATTCACTTTGTTCGTAGCGACACCAGTATCACCTTTCATTCAGTTTAGTAAATTGGCCAGTTACCATTATTTGTATTACTTTTTTTATGTGTTTTATGTATTGTTCACTCTATTGCTTTTTGTTTTTAAACGTAACGTATCTCAGAATGAGATTACGCAAAGCGTTTATTAAGCTGTTGTCAGCTGTTGTCACGTGGCTTGATGTAGTTCCATACAGCCATTCAAAAAATATACAAACTTCCGTGAGAAGTTCGTTTGCTACACACTCACCTGTGCCAGCAAAAGACTCATGGGAAATCTTTTTACAGGATTATCAATAGTTCGTCTGGTTATCATTTATCATATCATCAGTTATCATTATCACTAATTATCGCTAATTGTAATTATTTGTTATCAGTTATCAATTTTATTTTCCGAATTGCCGAATTCAAAGCAGAATACTGTATATTGCTTTTTGTTTCTTCCTTATTTTTAGTCTCATAATTGTTCATTAGACTGTTTTACTGTTAGTTTACGATTAGTTCTATTTATTTGTACTATTGAATGATAAGTAACAGATAAATTGTTTCATACTAAGACGTGTATGACGTAAAAAACTAAGACGTGTAAAGTAAGTGAATCACAAGACAGCGACTCATCATACTTCTCTGCATGTAGTAATAAAGCTAAACTAATTAACATTCTCGCATCTTGATATCAGAAATCAAGAAACATAATGATTTCAGAATCACCACCAGCAAAGAAGATATGCAGGTGGGTTGATTGATAGTCAACACTAATTATTATCAAAGTGTTATTGCAATACTAAGAAGACTTATAAAGTAAGTGAATCAAATCACAATATATCCATGATCTGATTTGCTGTGTCTGTCAGATGACTGAGCTCCTTTAGCTGTTTCATGATGCAACAAAAAAAAAAAAAAGATAATGTTAACAACAGCTTTGTCGGGAATATTGTATGTGGTGAGTTTGAGTAAAAGACAAACATGAGAGGAGTCCGTCAGAAGATAAACTTGAAAGAAATCCAGTAGAAGAGGAACTTGAAGATATGATAATCAAAAGTTATTTTTATTTGACAAATGATAAATGAAGATTATTATATATCTATTATTTTTATAATTAAGTATTGTTTATCTGTCTTTTTTTTTTTTTTAATTTTTATGATAACTTTTAATTGAGAAATGATAATTATAAGTTATTATTTACCAATCTTTTATTTTTTTATTTTAAATTTCTAATTGACAAATGATAGTTTTTTAGATGACAAATGATAATTTTTAATCCAGAAATAATAATTAAAACTTACTATTTATCTATTTTTCATTTTTTTATTTTTATGAAAACTTTTAATTGACAAGTAATAACTGAAAAATGACAATTAAATATTATTTATCTAATATTTTTTAAAATTTTACTGGTAATTTTTAATTGTCAAATGATAATTTTTTAGATGACAAACGATGATTTTAAATTGAAAATTGATAAACAAAAGTTATTATTTGTCCGTCTTGTATTTCTTTTATTTTTATTGCAATTTTTAATTGACAGATGATAATTTCTTAGGTGGCGATGATAATTTTTAATTGAGAAATGATAAATAAAAATCATTTTTTATTTTTATTTAAAATTTTTAATTGACAAACGATAACTAAAAATTATTATCCATCTATCTTTTATTTTTTTTATTTTATGATATAATTTTTCATTGATAAATGATAATTTTTAAATGATAAATGAAATTTTTAACCGAGGATTGATAATTAAAAGTTGTTATTTATCTATCTTTTATTTTTTTTAATTTTTATGATACTTTTTCAGATGACGAAGGATAATTTTTAACTGAGATGTGATCACTAAAAGTTATTTTTATTTAACAAATGATAACTAAAGATTATCATTTATCTATCTTTTATTCCCATAATTAAAAAGTAATTACTTATCTATTTTTTATTTTTTTTTTATTTTCATGACAACTTTAAACTGAGAATGGTAATTATAAGTCATTATTTACCTATCTCGTATTTTTTTATTTTAATTTTATAATTGACAAATGATAATTTTTAATTGAGAAATGGTAATTAAAAATTATTATTTGTCTATTCTTTATTTTTTCAATCTTTATGATAGTTTTTAATCGAGAAATGATAATTAAAAGCTACTATTTATCTATTATTTTTTTATTTTTTTGAAAACATTCAATTATTAAATGATAATTAAGCATAAAAAAAATTAAAAAAATGATAACAAAAAAAGTGATAATTTCACCTATCTCATATTTTTTTAAATTTTTATGATAATTTTAATTGGCAAATGATAATTTTTTAGATGATAAATGATAATTTCTAATCAGGAAATGATAATTAAGAATTACCATCTACTTATCTTTAATTTTTTTTATTTTATGATTTACTTTTAATTGACAAGTGATAATTAAGAACCCTTATTTTTTTATAATTTTTTTTTTATTTTCATGATAAATTTTAATTGAGAATCGGTAATTTTTTAGATAATAGATGATAATTTTTGATCGGGAAGTGATAATTAAAGGTTATTATTTTGAGAAATGATAATTAAAGGTTATTATTTATTTATCATTCGCTTATTTTTCATTTATTTTAAATTTTTAGTTGGCAAATGATAACTAAAAACTTTTTTAAATTTATTTCTGTTTTTCAGAGAAAAGTGTGTAGAAACTTTTTTGCATGTCTTTGCAGTGATACTTTCCAATTTATGGAATGTAAGGCACCTCAGTTACTTTTTGCTCATTGATGCTATAGTCTTTTTTTTTCGTTTTGTCATTACCTTATTACAATGTTATTACATCGGCTATCTAATAACTAGGATATTTTTGTATTTAAATAAAAAACCTTCTAGGTTATTTATAGGAAACAGCCGATCTGAATGAAGATAAATATATGGGTGATGAGGAATCGACGGATAGCAGTGATGAGGAGGCTAAAAAACTAAAAAAAACTCTCACTTACAGATCATATCGCCGATGATTAAATATTTCGGGTACTGAAATTGTCGAAATATTACTTGGTTGCTAAGGATAATAAAAAAAAAAATGTCCAAGGTAAAATGGTCTTACACTTATATGTATATTTCAGTGTCAGCACTACCAGAAATTATTGGCTCGTTCTATGGTACTATGGTAAATCCAGAAGAGGATCGAAATTACCGGAAAAGATGGAGAGAAATTGTAAGAGATCGAAATAAACAAACAAAGAAACAAACAAATAGATCAACAAAACAAGTTTCAAATTTCTAGAAAATTCATTTAATATTTATTTACCTTTTGTTCTCTGTTCTCTTCTAACTCTAATTAAATGATGATGACATTTGTTGTTTTAAAATAAAAATAAAATGTTGAATAAATATATTCTCGAAATATGAATACACACTTTCACATAGAAACTTTTTCGGCGAAAATTGTTAAAAAGTGCTTCAAAGAAAACAAAAAAAACGTAAAAGAAAAATACAAAAAAAAAAAAAAAAAAAGAAAACGAAAATGAAGCAAGCAGGTTTGACAATAATTAAATTTAAGATGAAGAGAGGAAAAGAGAGAAAAAAGCATATATGTCGTCATATTTTGATCAAAATCTATTTTGCCGTACTTAGTGCCTAAAACAGATGTTATTTACCTACCTGCTGAATCTGTGTTTGCTACACCTGTATTCAATCCATCCATTAATTTTATTCTATAAATATATAAGATCTTTCGTATTTTTATTTTAGT
This sequence comes from Mansonella ozzardi, assembly GCA_029876185.1. Lineage (NCBI taxonomy): Eukaryota > Metazoa > Nematoda > Chromadorea > Rhabditida > Onchocercidae > Mansonella > Mansonella ozzardi. The sequence continues at coordinate 320 of JARVGP010000227.1, read as the reverse complement.
TTTTAAATTTTGAAATTTTTTTACATTTCAATTTTGAATACAATTTGTAAAAATTATAGCTAAGCCCAGTGCTTTTATCGAATTCAGAAAATATATTTCTTATTAAATTATGAAGTTTAAAATTATTATTATATTGATTATTACTGCATTTATTTTTCTTATATTATTGTTATTATGCTTATTATTTTATATTTATTATTAATATATTCATATTGTTATATTTATAATAATTGTACTAATAATAATAGTGATAATTAGTGATAATTAATAATAATAATAATTAATAACAATAATAATAATAATAATAATAATAATAATAA
>JARVGP010000226.1:24406-68057 GCA_029876185.1 Mansonella ozzardi | reverse complement strand
GTACCAATAACTGCATCTGATTGATGTATCGGTAAATGTGGGATGAACTACCGCAAGATGACGGTGCTCCTCCTCCCCCTTTGAAATGGTCACAGTGCACCAATTGAGACTATTGAAGTAATAAAAGAAAAGAGACTGGGAGAGTGATATATCTCAACATTCAATATTATTGGCGAAGTGTAAAAAATATGGCATCTGATGCAGAATTATAAATCAGACTTCGTTTATTTTTAGCCGTTTCGATGATAACATGAAGTAGTTGGAAGACATCGCATATATAATGCATATGTAATTTTTGCTTTCATCATTTTAGGTTTAGCTTTTCTTGAATTTTTGAAAATGTCAGAATCAGAACAATTCTACAATGATCCACAATTAATTCATACCCTGGATTACCAGGATGCAGATTCATCCTACAGATCTCAGGCCTAGTCGTTTTACAGTTGATCAAAGCTTTTACTTTCTAAGCTTGCATTCTGAATCTTATTTTGAACATGCTCAATATTAATGAAAATATTTCTACATATGTTTCTTTTAGATTTATAAAATTGGAATCTTTGATAGCTTCTTCTTGAGCATATAATTTATTTATTCGTCTCACCTTAAGCATCACTGCTGCATTCTCACGTTACCGCAAATCGGATTTTGTCAAGCGTGAAACACGGTATACCCTTTGATTCAATGTAAATGATTTTTCCTTTTGGAATATTTCGCGGATCAAGATGAAAAAGCAATTAAAGGTAGCAAAATACGATAATTATTTGCAAATCAATTTATAACTATATATATATATATATATATAGGTATATCGGGAAGTATAGCATTGATAGATAATCTGTAATAAACTATTACGGCGGTTAAATGAAAAAAATTGATGAGGTTTTTGCAGATAAAGAGGCAATTTGGTTTATAAAAAGTAATTAATTTTAATTTGATGAGCATAGATCATATTACGGTATCAATTACGTCGATAATGTTATTACGGTGTCAATAACATAGTAAATGCATATATATATATATATGTATATATAATGGCTGGCGGATTGATCAAAATAACTCATTAAAGTATACGGACATATATATGCATATCACATAAAACAAAGATCCTTAATTCTTATTTTTAATTATCCTTAAAATTGTTATTATGTCAGGTGAACAGTTTGAGTATTTGGAGTAATTAAATGACAATATGAATAATACAGTAAGTTATCATATCCATGACGATTGAACGAATTTTAAGAGATGTTTGTTTCTGTTCAATTAAAATTTAATTTTTTTTCATACAGTTTCTGATATTTAATCAAACTTGATTATTCTTCTGTTAATTTCATCAAGTTAAAATAAAAAAAACGAAATTTTTTTAATTATAATTGATAATATAACAAAATTTGTACGGCATTTCTTCTATCTGTAATATACAACGGTGGCACTTATCATATTCTAACCGTATCATTTTAATTGTTTCCTCTTTTTATTTTAATTATGATAAATATTAAATGCTTTTCTGATAGACGGTTTTTCCAAGCTTTACAACATTTTCTGGCGCTTTTTGCACTGTTAATATTTTTCCGCGATGATTGAAAGTTTGCAGAAATTGCTTCATAATTCATTGATTTTTCACTGGGATAATTTAGTCAGTTCTGCTAACTGTATGTCAATTGTTTTATCGAACTGATAATAGCATGCAGTAATATAAAATCTAAAATTCTATTTCTTATTTCAAGTATGGTGAGACCAATTCAATTTAATTCAATTCAGAAATATGAAAACTACTAGAAAAATACTAACAGTGCAAAAAGCACCAAAAAATGTCGTTAAGCTAGAAAAAAATACATCCACTCAGGAAAGCAATGAAATAAAATTGATTACTGTGTCATTTAATATTTATCATAATTAAAACAAAAAGAGGAAATAAATAAAATGATTCTTAGTTGTTCTCAGTTGAGTAAGTAAATAGTAATAGATTCTCTGTAGTAGTCTTCATATGATATATTTCATCTTGATATGATAGTGCTTTAAATACACAGTATTATAGCCTCAAAGACTACTACTGGGGTCAAATGAATGTGCAATAAATTAACATTGTAGCTAAATAACTGAGAAATCAAAAATTTGATGCAAAAAAATCGGAAGTTTTGGAATCAAAAAAAGTTCTGGTTTATTGGTTTATTAGAAATGTAAACATATTTCATATGAAAATGATTTATTATTGCAATAGGAGCATCAAATGGGTGATAAAATTTGCAAAAATTAGTAAATGGATATTGAGCCTTGTTCTACATTATCTTTCTCATCATATTTGAAACGATAACAAAGCCTAGCAGTTTAGCATAAGAGTGGACAAGAGATGTTGTCAATAGCTGCAATCATTACAGACAAAATCTTAATCCTCCAATAAATTAGCCTCTGATTTAACCTAATTAGCATAGCTAATTTTAGACAATCCTATCAACAAATTCCTTTTTGGCTCATTTCACTGACTATTGACACTAATGATGACAATAAATGTTCATGTAACATGTCATCAGCATGTGCTAAACGTCTGTTTCGCGACAGTTTAGCATAAGTTCAAATTAAAATTCAAATATTCTCATTTGACTTCAGTGTAACACAGTGATAAACTACAAAATAATTCGAAGATCATTGTAAAACAAAAAAAATTAGCTAATAAATTAATTTGCTACTTAGATTAATTAAATGTATTTCAAAATTGAATTATTTGAGATTTATTTAATCGGGATTGAAAAAATAACCAAAATAAAAAACATGCAAAAAAAACTAATTCCAAAAATATAAAACTTCAAATCTTCGAATTCTAAACTTTTAGCCACATTTTAACTGACCATTGAAATGATCGATTTTTAATTAATCCAAGATAAATAATTAAGTCAAATTAATCTGAGACAAATATATTTTTTGATATCTCAAAGATAATTTTAAAATTCTTGTAAAAATTTAAATTTGAAAGAGAAAATCATTACAATTTCTCTAATAAATATGTCTATTTGCTAAGATAATAATAATTAAATGTGAAACGTTTAAGATAATTACTTCAGATGCATAATTATCAAAAGGAAAAAAAAACCATTTGGTTTTTTTTTTTTTTTTTTTGTTCAGAATGAAAATACAAGAATGGTTTAGTACAATCAAAAATACATATTCAAAAGATACCGAAATGTAGTAATTTGAAGCTGGAATATAATTCGAGAAAAAAAGAGAAAAGGAAGCGGTTAACAAGAATATTCAACGAAAAAGGATAATCATAGGGCGGTGAACAACAATCTGTGGAAGCTCTTCGATTAGCAGAAGATGTCAAATATCGTGTCATCTAAGGACATCAAGTCACTCAACATGTCATTCCTTACCTTTTCCTAATCATAGTATTCTCGTGTGCTTTTTTGTATGTTTATTTAACCGAAATAGGAATAAGTTTACTGTAAAGTGGACTATTATAAATGTTAAAAAGGTCCCGAAGAAAAAGGAAATATCCAATATCTTAAGTGGTTATCATCGTCGATGAACATCTGACGACAGTGTTTATGCCTTTATCTCAATGTAATAATTGCATAGGAAATGATGGGCAAAATGACGAATAGGATAAAGTTGACAAAGGTCATAATTATTAAAAAAACAAAAAACAAAAGAAAACAATTACAACTACCGTATCAATTGAATATAATGAAAGAAGTCAGGAAAAAAAAAACAATTGTTAACGTTTTTTGTTATAAAGGTCAAATTTTGTCAAGAAATAATAAAATTTAACTTTTGATAGAATTTTTAAAATTTTAATAAATGAAATTGATTCTATTGAAATTTTTNAACGTTTTTTGTTATAAAGGTCAAATTTTGTCAAGAAATAATAAAATTTAACTTTTGATAGAATTTTTAAAATTTTAATAAATGAAATTGATTCTATTGAAATTTTTAACAGAATATGATCTTTTGCATCTAACAATTTTTTTTTTTCATGCTGTCATTTAACTAATTTTTTTTATTTTACTTTATCAGTGTATAATTGTATTAATCATATAAATAAATTATGATATTTTTTAATGAAACTGCAAAAGATAAATCAAAATACGGTCATATTTCAAAAAGATTCTGAAATTATCTGAATGGAAACAATGCAGCATTTGCTCTAGCATAAGTTTATCAGGTGATTTCTAAAAAATGCTTTGAAGTATTTTATCAACCGAAAGATTAATGAAACAAATAGATAATTTTTTCCGCATTAATCGCCCAGCTATTTATCACTAAGGATTATAACATTTTGTGAACGCACTGAAAAGCGCAATCATATTGACATTAAGAAAATTTTAGCAGTAAACGGACAAGACTAAAATTACTAAAACTTACTGATGCATTTGTTTACTTAGATAAATTTAACTATTTATTAGAAACAATGTAATTAAGAAAAGTTTGAAAATTTTTGAATAAATCAAAATTTAATGATTTTAATAAAATGTAATTAATGCACTATTAATTACAAGTCAGAGTGTAAATAGATTGTACTGTTTGTTAATTTCCAACAATTTTCCAGTAATATGAGACACTTAATTAATTTTAGATTTATTACCTTTCTTAAATTTTTTTTTTCAATACCTATGAATTTGTTCAACTGAATAAAATAAAAATAGGCGTATTTCTATTTAATACAGTTTCAAGCACTTGGATTAATTACTTAACTCAATCATATATTTTCATCTTAATCAATTAAAATGAAAAATCATGCAAGCCTTTTTTCTCTGTCATAAATTTATGTTTCATTTTAAAAATCAATTCTATTCTAATGCCTAATTTGATCTGTTGTTTTAAGAAATGTATTAAGTAATTTGTCTTTAACAGTTACTTGAAACATTCTGGATTTATATCCTATCCTAATTTTTTACATTTATCACTTCAAAACAAAAAATTTATTCAGATCAATAAATTTTAATATTGCGATGAAATTGAAAATAAAAGTATTTGACATACTATCGCTTATTATTCATTTATCCTGCTGTATGCATTTATGCCGAAAATAATTTTGATAAACATCGTCATTTCATGCTGTGATATGGTTGCATTTTGTGTCATCTAATTCCTTATCGTATTAGCGGTTCCAGCTTTTGATCATACATTTCGTACCTTTTTTTTTCTGTCGTATCGTCGTACAACTGACAATCGCTATGAAAATTTCCACTCTTTTTATCAACGATATAATTCGATCAATCAACAAATGATGAGATTTTCCTTGTCATAATTATCATACAGTATCTTTCATTTATCTTTGTCATCTAAGTTAATCCAGTTATATCAGAGAAATATTCTCTTAAGTAATTTGCCGCAATATATTAATCAAAAAAATTACTTTCTTTTTTTCCTTGCCTGATTAGTATTTTCATTAGTATAACAGTATTGTTTGAAAAAAATTGAAATGAAAAGGAAACTCAGTTTTAAAATTTTTCACATCAATTTTTTTTTAAAAAAACCATTCATCCACATAAACAATTATGATATTTAGGTGTTATCACAGAAGCAATTTGTTCACTATAATTTAGAAGTATTTGTTAAATAATTTCGATTGAATTTAGAAAATCATTTTCGTTTGTAAAACATTTAAATATCAAAATTATTTCTTTGCATTAAATCAAATTACCTCAATGCAATATTGCACTGAGGAATGTTGGGAGATGTGCGAAATAAAGTTGAAGAAAATTCAGTTTTTTTCAAAATTTAATCAGTCATCAATTGGACCAGTCGCAATGTTAGAAATGAAATTGATTTCAAATGTCCCATTTGGTATGTCTTAAGAACATTTTCTTTTTCCTTCAAATAATTATTATCTCCAGGTTTCGTTTTTTACAAAAAACTGAAATTAAAAAAAAGTTGAAAAAAATTAAAATAAAACTAACGTCTACATAATTTTTAACACTGTTCAGCCATACTGACACATTGCATTGATTGATTTATAGCTTGAGAAAAAAAAGTGTTTCGGAGTTATTCACAAAAAATTAATTTATTCAAATGAAACAACTGAAACAAATCGCTAAAGTTTGACCAATGAAAAAGTATTCGAATGCGAATTTAAGTAAAAAAATAAATAAGTTATTTTTTGATAAAAAATTAAGATTATAATTAAAGTTTTTTTTCTCACAAGAAAACTCGTACATAGCAAAAATTTGACTGTTGTGTGAATTTTTTGGTTCTACACATAAAACCATTATTAAAAATGAATAGTGAAATTTACAAAACAATTTTGATCTAGAACTTGATCTGTTCTATGACGTTTAATTCAACGACGCTATCATATGATCCGTAAAAAAACCTATCATAAGAATCATAAATTGTACAAATTATCACGCTTATCAATCAATTATTAGATTTTACCAAGTATTTCGTGAAATATTTGTAAAAAGTGCCAAGTATTTGTTAAAAGTATTTTGTCATATAGTACTTGTAAGATAATTGAGCTGTAGTTGTCCATTTTATTTCTCCAAATGTATCACTTAAAATTAAATCAGTATTAAATGGATCCATTTAATTCATTTTTCTTCATAATTCAATAATATCATTATTCACACTGCACCCAATAGAAATTCATCAGTCTCATATTTTTTTAACGAATCATTGAGTAAATAACCATTCCGGCAAATGAATAAATGAATTCATTCCGGTCATTTAAATGAATTACAAAACATTAAACAATCATTACAATAAAATTGCATAAGAGTATACTTTTGTTCTGTTCACGTTTCGAAACATCAAATACCATTGCTCCTGCAACGGAAGAATTAAAAGAAACTTTTAAATGATAAATTTCAATTTATTCTTCAAAATTTATTCACTTATGAAAATAATTTCAAATTTCTTCCTTGATAAGTAATGTAAATAATTTGTTTCAATGTACTTACTTTTCCTTCGATATTTGAGATATTTGAAAAACTTTTTAAAAAATTAATTAATCAAAAGTTCTCACATTTTTGGAAGAGCAAATTAATGACTGATACCTGTTTATAATAAAGTTCTGCTCAGCTTGTTAATTTATTATTTCTGTCACGCGGAAGACATTCATTGCATCAGCAAAGTTGTTAAAAGTTACGTAACTTCTTGTTTCGTTTATTTTGTTTCCTGTTTCCTTGTCGACCGGACGAGTTCTGGTAGTATTCACCGCTGGAATGATCCACAGATTGTTGTTGCTTTTTCGATGGATGATCCTGATGTCCATTTTGCTGTTGCTGATAATTGCCTTGTAATTCGACATTATTAGAAATTCCATTGTGTGCTTGCTGTGAATAGTTTCTTTTTGCATCGATATGCTTATATGAATTATCATCCCCGGAAATATTATGCATGCATTCTTCCGATGTATCCGAATACGTCCTACCAAATTGAGCTTTTCGCTGACAATGCTTATTACTCATTATATTTATCTCATTATATTTGCAAACACCATTTGTTTCCAGTTCCGGTTGTATCTTCTTCTCGGAACCTGATTCTGCTAATACTGCTGCTTTTTTTTCAGTTTGTTCTAATTCTTTATCATAAATATTTCGTTCAAGCTTAATCTCTGATTTTTCCATTTCTGATGGTATTATTTTTCCATCATTTTTTGTTATTTCTTCGGTTTTTTCCACCATGCCCTGAATACCTACATCTTTATCAACAACAGCTTCTGTTTCATTTCCTGCTTCTATTGAATCTGATTTTAATCTTGGTACCATAAATTCATTTATATTTTCATGCGAATCATCGGAATTTTTATTTGTACCTGCTCCAATGTCTTGTCCTGCCATAGTCTCGAGAGTTTTTTGCTCCAAATAAATTTGGTACTTCATTTCTGTTGCTTCGCAAGATCTAATTGGTATCGAAACGGGAATTTCAATTTCACGTTTTCCACTACTACCATTCGCTACTATTTCTTCTTCAACAGTTACTTTTTCATCCTTCCTTATTTTTAAAGAATCCGAAATGTCTAGAATGAAATCTTTCCCATGCTCATTTAATGAATGTTGTGAAACATTGATTTCATTGCCATTCGACAAATTAACTGATTTTACAATTTCGTTTATCATAAATTTCGAATTGTCCCTCATTGCCCATTCTGTCCCCGAATGATCATTTTTCATTTTTATTTCGTTTTCAGTTTTCTTATTCATTTCTCTCTCAAATACCACATTGCTCTTATCGCTGATTTTTGTTGCTATTTCCAAATTCTCCCAAATTTGCTCATAAACAGGCATCAAAGTTTCTGTCCAAATTAATGGTTCAAAATTAATTGCTCCGATTTTCCTTTTCTTTTCTCCTAATTCATTTGTGTCATTTCTCATTTCATTTCTATTCTCTTCGCAATCTTTGATAATGCTATCCTTTGATTGAAATTTCATCGCATTCATTTTATCGCTACTTTTCGATTTTGTAATTATACGTTGTTGAAGTGTTTTCTGAGTTAATTTTGATGTCACATTTGGCATCTTTGTTATTTTTTTGTTTTCTCTTTGAATTTTAATATTGTTGTTATTTGCAACATTTGTTGTCTGCTTCAGTCCAGTTTGCCCGACAGTTTTTTTCTCCAAAATTGTACTTTTCGCAGAAAGCAAGGGTGAAGTTAAAGTTGATTTTGTCACCAATTTTTTCACAGTTATCATCTGATTGTTTTTTGTCACATCTTTCGATGTTGGGATGGTCACTGTAGTAGTTGTTGACAACGCTTTTTTAGTTGGTTTATGTTTTGTGACATTATTTGAAGCATTTTCCTTGATATTTTTCAACTCGTTTTTTAAAACTTTGTCGTTCCTTTTTTTTTGCTTATACTTAGATCCGGAAAATTCAGCACACTTCACTTTAGTTATTCCATTTACTGCAACATTTTCATCAGCTTCTTGTCTATTCATTTCCCGCTTGCAATCCGAAATATTTGATACTGAATCAGATTTTTTATTTTCTTCCGTTATTGTTTTACTTTCACGAAGCAGAGCAATAGCTTCATGAGCTGTTTTATTTCTCTCTTTCGAAATCATTCCTATGCATTTACTCGAAGTTTTCATATTTTCTTCATGTCGAACATTCATTACATTAAATGCCTGTTCATGAACATTTCCGCTTTCATTCTGTTCCGGATGTTCATCTTGAATTTCGTTCATATTTTCCGGATTTTCTGCAACTTGTATTGCTTTCATATTTATCGAAGTTTGCTCAAATCTTTTTTCACCACTAGGTAATATAAATTCCTTTTCTGACATCATTTCTTCCAAAACCTCCGGATTGATATTTTGTGGATCATATTCTGGAATCAATAATTTCGTAGGTTCGTTTATATGATCACTTTCAAAAAAGTTCAACTTTTCCAGAGATTTTTCTCCAGTAAAACTTTTTGCAGGTCTATCCTGCACTAATGGGACTTGTTCCATGATATCGGGCTGCTGATATTCGGAATCCCAATTTCCCGAATTTTTATTCAACATGCTATCAGTTATTTCTGCTTCATTTCTTCTTGAGCTTTCTTTATCATGTAACGTTTCAAAGTTTTCTTGTTTCTGGATTTGTAACTCTTGTGAGAAATTTTTGACCGGCTCGAAAATGTTCATAATCTCATCATTCATTGTTTGTTGATCTTCCGACTGATCAGCAATCTGGTGGAGCGCAAAAGCATCAACAACTTGATCGTTGGTTTTTTCTGTTACTATATTACTGTTAGCTGTAATAAACGGCTGTGTTTGCTTTTGTCCCAAAATTTGATTTGCATAGTTTTCGAATTCAAACGGAATTGGTTGTTGAGCTCCAATCTCATAAGATGCTTTATAATCCGATGAAGTGAATGGAGGTTTTTGAGAATGGGAATTATTTGCTTCCGAGATTGTATTTTGATTTTTCAAAATTGAATTTATATGTATGCTTGTCGCTTCTGCAAGATCAGTAAACGGAAATCCTAACTGAAGGCTAACAGCATTGGTCTCTTTTTCCGACACATCTTCGTTTCTTAACAAATCTTCATCATGGTGTTGTGGATCATCAACTGTGATACTTGGTAAATTTATTACTTCATCAACTTGTTGAATATCATTTTTGTTGGTTGTGCACTGTTGCAGTGCTGAATCATCAAACGATATCCTGTCATGTAGCTCAGCATGATCATCCATCACTTTGTTATCCTCCTTATCCATCATTACTGAAATAATAATGTCATTTAAATTCGCATAAGTATGAAAAATTATCAAATAACCTTCTAATATTTTATTCACTATAACTTTCAATGGAGATTTAATATATTTATCAGATACTGATTCAAGAAAATTTATAACTGTAAGCTAATATATACAGATAATAAATGGAAAAAATTCATTGTTCCATAATGAAAAAATAAAAAGGAAATAAAAAATTGATAAAAGGAAATTAAAAAAACTGATAAAAGGAAATAAAAAAAAAAAACAAATAAAAATTATATCACTAACTACGACTCTCTCATATCATCATAATATAGAGCTTTCACTCAACTAATGTATCTTGAAATTAACTCTAAAACATACTAAAATGCAAAATATGACATATATAAATGTGCATTATCATATTACATATATTTTCAAATGGTAGCTATCATATAACTATAATATGGAGCTTTTAATCATTTGATTCAGAATTTATCTAAATAATGAACAAGCAAAAATTAAATTTGCTTCAAGCAAAAATGAAAAAATGAAATCTATATGTTATAAGAATAAGATCATGAAAAAACAAAAAACTGATTTCAATTCGCATTGAGGCTAACAACAAATGAAATAAAATAGAAGCATTCTATGGATTGCTTTGTTGATATCATAGGCTTTATAAAACTGCTTAGCTCATTGTAAAGCGATGCAATTAACTTCTCATTTTGTAAATAATCTGAATTAATGAAATTACGATTAATCTACTATCAAATTTTTATTGAAACATTTTTCAGTTCATTTTTGAAAATAGAATTAGAAGATGTTTGTATGAAAGAATTAAATATCATTTTGCAGAGTTTCATTTAATACATTATAAGTTTAAATTAAATCGTTTTCAAAAGAAATAAAACATTCATTCAATGTTTGTTTCTTCTTTTTTTTGTTGAATTTTTTTTGGAAGCAAAAATGAAATGCTTTTTTTGATAAATTAAAAATCAATTTTTTTTTCAAATTCTTTTCAAATGTTGAAATGACTGGCACATGCTATTAATTTTCAGCTGTTCCATGCAGCTGTAGAAGCAATAATATGCTCGTTTCCTTCTCAAATAATATGCCTGAGTGAAAATGTTATTCAAACTTTTTTTTCTATCTAAATTTCACATAACTTTACAACTTTTATAATTTACGAAATAATAAGGCATTCATTTAATAATAAGTTCCAATAAATATTTGACATTCCATTCCGCTAAGTGAGTTATTTTAAGTTCCACTAATTATTTGACATTCCACTGCGCTTAGCGAGTTATTTTCTGTAAGACAATTTCATTACTAAGACTAATCAGAAAAATGGTTATTTTAATAAAATTTTATTTTCTGTTTTTAAAAATTTCACTTTCACTTATGCGTTCTTCAAAATATTCAAAAAAAAAAGAAACTTTTAATTATCCATGAAATTTAACGGAAGAATAAGGTAACTTTTAAATTAAATAATAATAAATGAAAAAAAATTTTGATACATAGTAAAATAATGATAGTATAAAATAAAATAACTTAAGGATAAAAATACCAGTAAATAAAGGACAAAGTTGACGAATGTCAAAAATATTCACAGTAAAAACTAAGTAGCGCTTTTTTTCAATTTAAAATTGCTGCCGTTCAATTTGTTCTTTTCAACAAATTTCACTATTCTCTCGTGCTATTAAAATTAAATAGTAACAAAAAAAACGAAATGGAAATTTAATGAAAGTAATCGATTAAAATTGAAAATTAAATCAAACTAAGCAATATTGAAATGTGAAAAAAAAAGAAATTTGGTAACAAAATTAAATTGTTATCAATAGATTGGTTCCATTGAAATTTTAGACGAATTAGTTAGGAAAAGAAACATTTTCAACTAGTGGAGCAGATAATGGACCCATACTGTAAGCTGTTCAACACACATACCAATCATTCATTCGACATTGATGTAAAAACGATTAAAAATCAACAATTATCTTTTCAGTTCCTCTCTCTCCCTCTCTCTCTCCTTTTCTTTCTTTTTTCCCTTCTCTCTTTCTCTCTTTTATTTTGTACATTTATGAAAATTTTAATTATGAAAAAAAAAACAAAGTTGTTTGATAAACTGACAATCAAAATGCTATAGAAAATTTAAAAAAACCAAATTATCAATTAAGAAATTCATTAATATTTCAGAATGCTTAAATTACTCTGCAGTCAACAATAACAACAATTAGCGAATATTAATTGTAGTAAGAATTGGATGAATCGAGCATTTAGTTTAATTAATTCAATTAACTAATAGATCAAAAACAGTACTTTTTATTGATAGCCAGGTAATGCTAGTTCAAATAAAAAAATTTTTGATTTATTTCTGATTAGATGAAAGTTATCATTTCAATGTTACTCCTATGAATGAAAATTTTGAAAATTAAAAAATTTCAAAAAAGATATTCAAAAGTTTTAATCAGTAAAAAAAAAAAAGTTGTTAAAAAAAACTTTATTAATAATGGAACGATTAAAGAAAGGATGGAAAGATCAGCTATTGAGAGAAGTAAGCAAATGAACAACTGTGTTGCACATCTTCCTCAAAATACAACAAATGAAACACATCCTGATGGTGATGATAATGATATTGATAACAATAATGATGATGATAATGCTGTTGATAATGTTGGTGATTGTTGATGAAACAATGATAAATACATTACAGGCTGATATTGATGGTATTGATATTGAACACATTTGGTATTTGCTTTTTGTCCTAATCACATAAATTCATTCACTAAAATATATGAATAGCTTCTTTTTTTTTGATTAGCAAAAAAAACCAGGTAGGAAAAAAGTCAAATCCATGCGAAGAATAAATGTCTTCTTCAAAATGTGTATTTATAATGAAATGATGAAAGAAATAACGGAAGAATTTGGTTAAGAGTGATTATAATTGTTATTTTTTAACAGTGATTAAGTATAACGAATATACATATAAAAAGTAAAAATGACTGCAGTACTTCCGAATTAAGAGTTCCAGAAGTTTTTCAAATTCACAATAACAAGAGAAAAATTTTGTGAAATATCAATAATGTAGTTCCAAGAAATCCAAATATTTCTTGGAGTTACCGGGCATAACAATTATTACTAGTCCTAAAAATCCTAAAAAAAAAAAAAAAAAATACTAGATAATGCCCCTGCTACTAAAGTATTTGTGTTATTTATATGAGTTAACGATGCTGTATTGATCTGGCTTATAAATATTACAGAAGATAATAATCGAATGATTGGTGTACACAAAGTTTATTTCTAACAAAATTATCGATGAAAAATATTTGAATATATTTTGGTACAATTGAACATTTGATAACAATACATATGATATCAATCTGTAATCTCTTAAACAATCATGAATAAATGAGGACAATAACCTTTAACAATATGAATTTTTTCACCTTCGTCATTCCCTGTCCTTCTAATGCCGTTTTCTTCGTGTCTATTCAATGCTGCAGTTATTACACATTTATGACTTTTAAAATTTTAATAGTGAAATTTTTAAAATCAGACATTTATTTTTCTGTATTATGCAAAGCTACTTTTGCTCATTTATTTCAGAATCATCTATTTTAAAAGAATAGTAATTAGCAAAAATTCCTTAATTTAATTTTTGTTTTTCAATTTTTTAATTGGCAATATAGATATTTTAGACATCATTGGATTAACTTTACTAATCCAGTTAGAAATTTAAAAATTTGACAATTCATTTTCTCTATAGTATGTAATTTTCTCTTTATATGATATCTGACTATTCTAATTTGTAAATGTTCCATTCTTCAATGTGACACATAGCACGAAATTTCTAAAATTAAGAAGTAAAAAATTAAAGATAGCAAGTAAAAGCAAGAAATACGGAACTATACGAAAAACTACAAAAAAAAAATTTTAAAAATCCAAAAAACTGCGATAATTTACGATATCGATGCTGTTGCTGATGAAACAATTTTTTAAAAATATCGAGGGAATATGCTGACATCAGTTTATTGGAAAAATATTTGAATTTTTGCAAACGGTAATAAAATAAAATGCAAATTTGAAAATTGTTTATTGCAAGAAAATTCCATAAAGTTTTTTCTGAGCAGATTTCCGAATTTTATATTTTATTAACTAGGAATTTGATCTTTTTAACAACGACTTTTTGGCAAATAAATCCGTCGATATTGCTAATCATTATATTAAAGAATATAGCAGATAAAACAAAGGTTACTGAATTGATATACTAATTCTTGCAGTGATTCGATGTTCAAATCAAAGTTTCAAAGTTGTAATGTATGTTCTGGGAATTGATCACAGTGTTAAAAAACTAAAAGGAATTAGATTTTTATTAAATGAACAAATGAACGCTTAGCACTTCATCCTTTTTTAGTCTTTTAACTAATATGACCTTTGCATAAATTCGGATAATTTAATGAATGTTATTACAAATAGAAGAAATGATGAGATAAGAAAAGTTATTAATTCAAAAAATTAAGAATTATTTTTAAAAGTTGATAACAATTAAAAATTATTCATTCAACTTCCTTTTGTGTAAAGTGTACACAAAAGAATTTAAGTGTTAAAATTTTTGCTTAATTCAGCATATTTTATTCCTTACGTATGAATAACTATAATTTAATTAAATTTCCTCTTGCAAAATGTTGCTTTCATAAAAATATTGCTTGAAATAAAGAAAATAATTAAATTGGTAGTCAAAAGAAATTAGTAGTTAATTAGCGCATAGTTAGCCAGTAATGCGTAGATAAATCAAAATTGATAATTTTAAAATGATAGTGCATAGTTAAAAGTCTGTGTATAGTTAAAAGTTCTAATTAGTGCATAGTTAAAAGTTCTAATTAGTGCATAGTTGAAAGTTTTAATTTGGTGCATAGTTAAAAGTTTTAATTGGTGCATAGTTAAAAGTTCTAATTAGTGCATAGTTAAAAGTTTTAATTTGGTGCATAGTTAAAAGTTTTAATTGGTGCATAGTTAAAAATTACAATTAGCGCATAGTTAAAAGTTCTAATTAATGCATAGATAAAGATCCTCTGTCACATATTAAAACATTCAAAAGGGGATATGATGAGATTACAGAAATATTTTATGTCATATTTGATCTGTTCTAATTCATCTATTAGCTCATTACGTGAAAAAAAAAAAATTAAAATGTTGAAATTCTCTTGCAAATGAATAGTAATTAAATGTACAAAGTATTAAGCTTAAGCTTATTTTTATGGAAAAATTTTAAGTTAACTCTTATGATTATCAATATTCTTCCCATTATCTGTTCCAGGATTTTTTTCATTACAGTACACTTATTTTTACAATTACACTTATATGAAGGTGATTTATGCCACGCCATACGTAAGAATTACGTAATGACGTAGCATAAGAATAATTGAAAAGTAAAAATGAGCTTACACAATGAGCATGCGTGGGATAATAATATCACGCTTCATTTTTTCACGCTTATCATTTTTTGTACAGAAAATCAGTATTTGAAAAGACGTTAGAAATATGCAAGCTAATTGGATTATACACGTTGTATTTCAAGCACGTACGTGTTTGTGCTAGAATGTTTACCATAGCAATTCTCTAGAATATCTAGTTACATCGTACACATTCACATACACACGTGCACACGTACACGCAAATACAACCCGTCTTTTGTATTTTATAAAGTTTCACTCGGAAAAATGTATTGTTTGAGTTTATTGTAAATTAAAATATTTTATTGCAAGAGGATGAGCGTATCGAAAAAACACCAAATGAAAGAACTACCATGCAGTGAAATTATCGCAGTACTACCAGTTATTCGGGAATTGTTATCTGTAGTTCGTCAGAAAGATGATAGCACAGAAATGAATGATTGCGTTGAAAAATTTTGTGAAGCATTTCATAAAGTAAGCATTTTTTTGGTTTTATACCAGATAATTTTTTTTTTTTTTAAATTTTTTTTGGATGAAATAATTCTGATATGCTGACGAATGAAGTAAATCCAAACACTTCTTTAATAAATCTTGTTATAAAATAATCCTATCATAACTGTATCTTACTGATTCAACACATCGCCTTTTTAATTAGGTAGACATTTATCATGCTAATATCATTTTTACGGAAAATTTCATGTTTTAATTATTTTTGCATATGTTTATAGGAAATTCAAATCTCAAATTGATTTATTTTCAAGCTATTTATCTTTTTTTTTTAGAAATTTTCATAAAGTTTTTGTTTGAATTATGCAGGAGGGATTGGAAATAAATGCTGTTTTGGGTGAAATAGAATTATGGCTTTGGTATTTCACTGGCCAATCACAAGCCGACAAAAGCGCTGATCGATGCCTGTCATTTTTTGTGAAATCTAGCTTAAAGATGCTTTTGGAGGATGCAGTTATCTCTCCACTTTTTACTCTTCTTCTGCAACATATCGAAAATGTATGGATAAAATTTCACATAACATTATTGAAGCATGAAATGAATTGTAATGCACTTTAAATAATAGATTATGAAACAAGTCTAGCTTAAATTGATTCCGACATTCTCACTTGCTTACTCAGTGAATCTTGGCCAATTTATGCATAAATTTCATTAACCAAGAATTTTAGAGCCTTCCTCTTAAAATAAAATTACAAATTTTGAATTGTGAATCTAATCATTTGTGAATGTTTCAGACTCAATACTCAGTATGTGATACCTCACGATATCGGTGTTGTCGACTGATAACATCAATTTTTGAAGGTATTGAAGAGATAGAAGCAGACTATGAACCAACCACTTGTAAAGACGAAGCAGGTCTGCCTGCAAAAGTTATGGATAATTTGGTCAGAATTTTGCAAGGAAGAATATATGATAAGGTAGAGTTAACTCTTTTTTATGAAGTAAAAGAGTTGATAAATGCTCGCCAATTATGGTTAACCAAAAGATCAAAAACCATTCAGTTATTAGTTTAGACCTTATGAAGTGATTGCTTTGAAATATTAGCAGCTTTTGTAAAAACTTCAGAATCCATTTGTACGAGCTGAAGTGATTCGTTCATTGTCCGTTTTATGCAGAATTGATGACAGGAATGAAGGTGAAAATGAATTTAACTGCATTAAATGTAAGTTAGGTTTTTTCTATTTAATAAGTTAAGTTAAAGTTAGGTTCTGAGATTTTTGTTTTAAATATCTCAAGTAGTTCACAGTGTATGCTTATCTGATAGCCGTGGTACTTTGCGAAATTATTCTATTTCGTTTTTCTAAAGGATGTCATGATTATATTTTCTTAGAGGTTATATTATCCTTCTTAATTTACTTTCAGACATTTTTGACGCTTTAAAGGATATTTCACGTGACGTACGCACAGAGGCTGTTCATTGTGTACCGCTTTTTACTGAAAGCGATATTTCAACATTCATATCGATGATTTTAATAGAAAGTGATAACAATGTTCGTCGCCTTGCTTTTAGTCGAGTTGCACGCAATTTGCATGTACGATCACTTACTGTTCAACAGCGAATGCAGTTACTCAAAACTGCGTTTACGAGCGGCGATGGTAGTTTTTTTGTTTGTTAATAATAATTTTGAATTTTTGAAATTAGTAAATTCTCTCAGCAAATATATCTGTTTTGCATTTCTAAAATTCATAGTTTTCCAGGTAGATTATTCTTTTACTCAATTCTCGTTCCTCTCTAAAATTAAGTTTTAGCGGTGCTGCGAAAAATAGCTGAGCGAATGGTTGTGAATTGGGCTGGAAATGATGCAGTACCACTACTTAATCTTCTACAACATCTTGATTTTCTTTCTGATTCACAGACAACCCAACAGGTAAGCAAATAATTTTTCTAGAACTTTGTTCTTGTAAATTTCTTCGCTGTTGACTTGGATTTGTGCCTTGTCATGCCTTTTTCTAAATGAATTTTTCCAAATAATAAAATTTCTTCGGTTGCCTTTGAACTCACTTAAGGTATAAAAAGTATTTTCTCAATTCTTTCGCACTTTCATCGACAAAATTTCTGGCAAGGATTATCTCTTTTCGTTCCACAAACACCTTTTTTGTGCTTATTAATTAATTGTTTCTCTGATATTCATTTGATTCATAAAAATTGCATAAATCATTGGATGAACGGGTGTAAATTGTAGCATTATACTTTTTTCAAATTTGTATTTTTTGCAGGCATTAATGATATTTCTCAAAAATTACCAACGGAAAATAGGAAGCGTACGAACCGGTGAAATGTTAAAGAATCTGCATGAGTTATGCAGTGCTATACAGGCCAAGTTAATTGCAACTGATGCGGCGCTTTGTGCTGATTTCGTGAACTACGATATACTTAGTCGACGAAATTATATCGAACTGCGTCATAGGTTTTGTTTCAGTTCCATAATAATTCTATGATATTGCAGTAGTTCATATTATTAGTAAATTCTAAAAGTATTTTTTCCAAATTTTATTTTTCATTACTCGTATCCCAGATTGATTGCTTGGTTAGAATTTAATCGATGTTAAGATTCTTCGTTTTACTTAATGGTGGCTCAGCTTGTTATCAGCAATTACATATTGAAAGAAATCATTTGAATTGTTAGACCACGTTTAATATCAAAATGAATTTTAATTGATGCATCAAAAAAGCAATTTATCGCAGCAATAAATAGAGTAATTGAGAGCATAAATAGCATATTCGGAAAAGTGGAAGAGTTATTATGTCAGAAGATAGTATGGGAAACGATGAAATTTTCAGTTCCAACAACAATCTGTATGTAATAGCTGGTCGTACATATCTTTGGCGAAGTTTGTGTGAATATTGTCAGTTAAATGCTGCTGATGAAGCCGATCGCTGTGATTCTTTGTATGATTTGCTTCCGGATATGATTAATTTCGTCGACTTTCTTTACAAGTAAATGTAAACGATTCATTTTTAACTAATTTTCAGCGTGTTTCTTTAAATTCCCAACGATTGGAAATATTTCTTTAAATTAAATTGATTATTTGATTTCAGAAAGTTTCTGATAAATTCGGGACATTTCTCAGAAATTATAATTATTAGATTAGAAATGTGTTAAAAAAAAAGTTAGAAAAACTTCAGGTTAGAATTAAAAAAATTATGTTAAAAATAGTAAAATTGTCACTCATTATTACCAGACATCAGTTTCTGTACTTGTTTTTAAACTTTATGCTCCATCTAAACTTCTGATTTGATAAAAGATAGGTCATTTCCTAGCATTATTCTCATTGTTTGTTCAGACTTCCTGAACAGAGCTGTCGTTTTTAACATTAATTGGGAGTTTGTTAATAATAACTAGATAGTTTCAGTAACTTGGCCTCGTGGTCAGCGTCTACAAACTCAGTGCAAGGAGTTCTTGAAGAATGCATTGTCTTTCAGTTATGCTTATTAACACGGTCGTTTGATCAAACGGATCGAATAGGAATGTAAACTAAAAAAATCTTTTTTTGTTTTATCTGTTCATCTTTGTTATTCTTTGCATTTACTAAATCCATGTTGATACAAGCTTTTTTTTAAAATTACTGATCAGAAAATTCAGGGAAAATTGGCAAAATACGTTGGAAACAATTATCTCTACACGAGATTTACCAAATTCAGAAAAAGTTCTAGAGTTCGCGGTGTATGAATTGTTTGATTTATTCTATGCAAAAGAAAAGCAGTTGGAGGTTAGAGTCGGAGGGATATTTCAATAATTTCAGTTTTATATAATTCTTTAATTGCGATTTGATTTTTACAAATTTTTATTAGCGTTATTTTTTTTGAAAAAACATTATTTAAAAAATACAGAGTTTTAAAATATCGTTCATATTGTTTTCACTTGTGTGAATCCTTCTCTTGAATATATGTGCTGCAAATCTTGATAGTTATATTCATCTGACTTCTATTAGCATATGCATTGCTTTGACTTAAGGCGAAGTTTAATACTGCTTGACGTTCACAAGCTTTCATCGATGTAATAGGAAAAGTTCCGAAATTTAAAGCGATTTATAATCTGACTTGCAGGAGTTTCTTGAATGGTGTTGTTATCGTATAAACAGTTTTTTCACGCCTGATCTGAATGAAACTGAAGAACTTCCTCTTACAAAAGCTTTGCTGGCTAAAATTGGCATAGATCACGCAATATCAGATACAGTTATGGAGGAGAATAGCAATTATGAGGTAAGTTCTAATGTTAAGTTGCAGCAGGAACTTATATAACGAAATTCGATTTACTTTTGAAGTTCAATGACAAATAGTGGTAAAAATTTATGGACAATTTTTCCATTTTTAGCCGAAAAGCCACAATATACATCGTGCTTTACTGTTGCTCCGTGCTATAATGCGAAATTCTTCTACTGCCAAAGTTACTACCTTCTTGCGAACTGCATTCGATCAAGTGGTTTGCTTTATAAGTATTGCTTTGACTCAGCTTTCTAATTTCCATTCCTTTTCTCTCACAAAATGAATTCTATTAAATGGAGTAAAGGAAGCTTGCCTTAGACATCTTTTGCAAAATCATTATCTGAATTTTGTTTCTTCTTTCTCTAGTTTACAACTTGGTCATATTTATTGAAAATATGACCTTATCGTTCATGAAAATACAGGCTTATTTTTATTGTCTTATTTTAAATACTTATTGTAATCAGGAGTAATTATTCATTACTGATCAGAATTTTGCAAAAACTTTTCGTTTTCGTCGAAATCATTTTTTAATCAAAATCTTGCAGGTGGATACGTACTGCACAACCTTAGATCCAGTAATTTGGGATGCGCTTTCTGAGGTAATTGGTATTGGCGTAGCAATTGATGGACAGATTGCTCGTGAACGAATTCATGTGTTACGTTCCGCTATTGAGGTCGAAGGAGCACCTACGCATGTTAAGGTCCTAATTAGATGGTATAATTTAATCTTAAAAAAGATGTGGGATACCGTTGATTCATATAAGTTCCAGGTTATATGCTCGAAAAACTTGATTTGGTTCGAAATCTAACCAGTTCTACCGCTAAAATATAGGTTTAATAAAATGCAGGCATTGGCTCTTACATCCATAGCTGCGTGTGCGATTTTGAGAAATTATGCAACAACTGCTCAATTGTATTATCCGGAAATTGTAGACAGTAGTGTTGTTAAGGGACAAATGCTTCTGCAAGTTTTTGAAGGATTTATATTCAATCAGGTAAATTGTTCAATGTTTGATAATCTGCAAGTTATCAAGATTAGGCTTCCAGCAAATCTTGCTTGAAATTTTTTTTTGAATTTTTTGGAAGAGGAAAATCTGATTGTTTTTTCACACGTGAAATTCAGATAAAACGAACTGCACTATAAAATATATTGATAATACTACCAGTAGATTAGATTGAATTCATGATCGTATTTAGAGTTAAAATACTGATTTTGTCGGATTAGTTTGTTATAAAGAACAAATTTTGAGATTAGGAACAAAAGATATCACTTATTTGCAGTAATCAAAGGTTTCGAAAGTAAGTTTTCTTATTTTTAGGATGCTGAACTTTCTTTTGCGGCGGTTGAAAGTATTGGCAAAATGCTCTATTATAGATGTCTTTGCTTCCCGTCTGCATTGGCTGGCTTGCTTCTACGATATTTTGATAGCTCATGCCAATCATATCCATATGCTTTCTTGAATTATTTTTTCAATTTTTATTCCGCATCGAGTAGGTAAAGATTTCTATGTTTTTGCAGTTAGAAAATTTTAATCGACTTTATTTCATTTTTTTTGACTTTTAAATTCACTTTAATACCTGAATATTTTCTCTTTTTTTACTGTCAGCAATCTTATTTTCACTTCAGAATATTTTCATATTAAATAAAATCAGTATTGATGATTGTAAAATAATCATGTCTATATTATCGGAATATTCTGGCAGTTACAAGATATACATTAATATTTTATCATTCATATGAATAAGGAACTTGATTGGACATGGATGTAGTCTGGTAACTTATTAGTAATAAGTAAATTATGCTAATTGGATCTTGAGTGACATGTGGAAATCAGTCATAAATACAACTACTCGAAGTTTTATTTTTATTACAGTATTAATCAGCACAAGCTAATCGGTGCATTGAGATATGCTCTAAAAGTATTGGACGAAGAGAAATATGGTGGCAAACTTTTAGCAAATGTTGATGCTAACGGATTGATCACGTTTGTGGTTAAGGCAGTTAGAAAATCAACTCTTTCAAATTCTGCTAGAAAAGAGAAATTGGAACAGGTAGAAAAGATTGTTTTGGCATGAGTAATTTTGAAAAAGAAAGAAGAATTTTCATGGTTCCATACTGAATAAACTTGAATTATTGAATATCTGATGTTGTCATTTTTGTATTTTGCTTTCTGAACGATTAAATTCTTAAGAAGGTTTTTCTTAAGAAAAAAAAAAGGATAAATAATGCTCACGCTTAATTATGCTCAAGTTTAATGATAAATAATTGTGAAGTCATTTGATAGTTTGTCATTATTTCAAAACTGTTATCAAATGAAAATAGCTCTTATGTGATTTTAGAATTTTAATTATAACAACTCAGACAAGTAACTAGCTCATATTAATAGTTGAATGGCTTTTTTTTGCTGATTATGGTAACGATTGTTAAATTTTAGACTTATCCCCCCCAATTCTTTCTGATCAGTTGCTTGTTGGATTGGGTTATCAATAATGCCGAAAGCAGTTTGAGTGAAGCTTGTGTAGGAGCTCTTGTACATACTTCACCGGAGGAATTTAGTCACAACAACAAAGCGTATTGTTATCTACTCAAGCTGACTGCCCGGTGCATCAATGTAATATCTTCATAAATTTTTACCATGTAGTTTTTGTGTGTACTGTACACATATCTTACCAGTTATTTTATTTATTGTCGTCTTCTTTTTTAAATTTGAAAGGATAAGAAAGGAAAAATTTTTATTGATTTCTTTATTTCAAGAATTTTCAAGTATGTGAACATTTTATCCAATTTTTGTTTAACTCTCACACTGCCAATATTTAACATTCCTCTCTTTTTTGATTATTTTGTTCATATATTTCAAAATAATTATCCTTAAATTTTATGTTATGTGAAATAAAAACTTGGAAATTTCAAGCTATTTCACCACCTGGAAACTAGTCTTGTTCACTTAGTTTCTTATGTTTGAAATTATCTTTAAAAAAACCCTTCATTTTATTTGTCTACAATTTCTTTCAGTCTTTTTCGAAAGTTTGTGATTCCTTGCAGATATTTTTTACACTTGAACTCGACAAGCTGATACCGATAATTCGACGATTTGAAAGACGGCTTGAACATATGGAAAGAAGCGACTATACAGATGGTGTGAAAAGTAATTAATTAACTAAGCGCGATATTGCTAATCTTTAAACTTCAAGACTATGTTAACACTTGTTAATTTATTATTGTGATTTAGTTTTTCTTAATTTGTACATTGTTCGTCGGTTAAACTAGTCACTAACTTTTTTTTCAACTATTCTTTAGCTATCTTCCATTTTTGTTCTACTATTAACTTATTTCCTCGCCACTGTTTTGAATTTTAATTTAACAATTTTCTTTTACTCGATTATATGATCAGCAAGACTATTTTTGTTTGCTTAGCTGTTTATCTCCTGATTGATCGCGGCAATTTCCTTCTGAAATTTTCCAATTTGTTTGTTAGTTTTTTTCTTTTTTCCAAGTGAACTTTTTTTTCACTTAACTCCTGCCAATATAAATATTAGAAATGTCGTAATAAGTCACACATGAGTGAGCAATTTGTTAAAAATTCTGTACAGAGTTGAAATTGAAACTTTTGGAAGCGTCTCAGTAGCTGAAATTGGAACCTGATTAGAAATAATTGATCTGTGTTCAGAGGTTTCTTCAGTAATTTTTGTAAGGCCGCAGTGGAATAAATAAAAAAGTAATCATTGTTATTTCCACTAGCAGTGTGCTGTTTTACGTCATATGGATCTAGTTCCCTTCATAGAAATAGCTCAGCAGTTTCTATATTCATGTTTACTTCATTAAAGGCCTTAAAAACTGCTGTTTCTTAAAAATTGTAGCTACTTGTTGACGTAATTCATGCAGTGAAAACATTAGCTAAAATCAATTTATCACTAACAATGACTGCTTTTTCAGGTTCGAATTGATGTATCAACAGAAAAATCCTTTAGTAAATTATGGATATTGATGTTCATAAAAGTTATGTCGGATTTATTGTTTTGAAAGTAGAATTTTATTGATATATTGAAGGTTGGAAGGTTAAAACTTTGAAATAGTTTTAAGTGCTGTATAATTTTTCATTTGTTTATGGTTTTATTGGTGATTTCATTTACTTTCATTGTGCTATTTAATTTTGATTTGCTGATCAAAAGATATACAAAATATTTTGATCGCGTTTTCATGCCATCTAAAACAAAAGTATGAGGAAGATTTTGTCACAAGGTAATATTTATTTGTTGCTAATTAATGACACCTACCGATAATTATCGGTGTCAAATTGTACTCTGTGACGTTGAAAATTTTTCAGAGTAAAATTGATTCATTAGCTGAGATAACATGTTATGAGAATATGAAAGAAAAATTTGATAAGTAATCGGATTTTTTTTTTAACTCGTATGATTGCTGAAACATCACAAGAATCAGTTTTGAAAAATTCTTGAGAATATAGCTGATTCATCATTTGAGAATAATTTCGTATCAGTCACTACTGCCTATACTAAATTTGATTTGATAGCTGGCGGAAGTGCATAATTTCGATTGAAATTGAAATCAGTTGAATATTTTATTAGTAATGTATCATAAAGCAGAAAATAAGAAAAAAAAAGTGTGGAATGAAATCGTCCTATTAGATTTATAATTTAAGAGTAGCAATGGATATTTGGGATAAATAAATAGAAAGGCCAAACATAGTATTCATTAGTGATGCAGGACAGTGCGCTTGATAGTTTTTTCAATTTTATTTATTGTAGAAATTACAATGTCGATTTCAATATGTGATAATTGATTTTCAGTGTAATTTCTTGCTTAAAAAAATTATTGGGCTAATATAAAAATGACAAATAAAAGGCATACTTGTTATATTGATAAGAAAAAAGGAATGAAACAATGGATGAGTATTGATGAATAATTGCTTCAAATAAATTAAGTCTAGTTTAGTTTTAAAATTTATTGCAATTTTAAAATGACCAAAGAGTAAAAAGGAAAAGTCAACATATCTCTAGCATTATGGAGGAAGGATGAGAATGCAGTTTAGTTTTATTTCAGAAAGATTCATTGTAATTTATATTGAAAGTTTGTGAAATTCCGGAAGAATAGATCAGCAAATAATATTGCTGTTTTCAATCACTGTTAAATTTTTTCAAGAGTTAAAATTCACCGTGCATTGCTCATGAATTTTCAGTGCTAGAGATTATTATTATTAATATATGTTACTGTTATTATTATTATTATGATTAATTGTTACGATTATTATTATTATCTTTGGAATTGATATCAAACCAATAACAATATGCTTCATTAATAATTGCAATTATCATTTTGTTAGCCTTCATAGTTCAGAAATAGTCAATAAATTCAATGGAAATGATACTACAAATAATTAATTAATATGCCTGAGAAAAAAAATGAAACATCATAAATTGAAAATGTAAAAGGAAATAGCTAGAATATTGCAGTAGTTTCAAGGGTTATTTGTGTGAATATTGCGATCGCATTTCCACGACTTTTTCAGAAACAACTAACTTTTTTCATTTCATATTTTTTTTACCTCATCCAACTTCCTATCTTTTTCTTTACATCAAAATTATTGGATTAAATTGTTTGAAATAACGCATAATGATTACTTTTTACGCTTTTATCTAAACATAAATACACACACACACACATACACACACATACATACACATACATACACATACACTATTTGACGGGTACGCAAAACCTTTTAACCTTAATCCAGTCTTATTTATCGGGAATATTACGCTCTCTCATAAATTCTCAAAATATAAATTGTCAAGCCTTGCTCATATCGATAATATATATTTCCTCATTCATAGACATACACATATATATAAATAGAAAAACAGACTAACATACACACATACACATATATATACATTCATACACACACATACACACACATACACACACACATACACATACACACACATACACACTCATATATTCTTTGGCTTTTGTGAGTTAAGCTCATTTTTCTTCATTTATCCTCGCTACTCTTTCCTCATCCACTTATTGCATTCTTGCAGAATTATTCTCTCCCATTTATATGAAATTAATAAAATTCATTGGAATGTCATAAATATTACGAATTTAATGGGAAAGTTTTTTTATTATTATTTTCCTTTTTGATAAACAAAGTATGATTAATTGAATTGAATTAATATAGAATTATTGAATTTGTGAACTTTTGAAAATCTTAACAATATCATTAATTAGAATTTGTGAACTTTTGAAAATCTTAACAATATCATTAATCAGAATTGATGAACTATTAAACATGTCAGCAATATCATTAATTAGAATTCAAAGACAAGAAGATAAACCAATATTTCTCTCGTTCTCCCTCTTGTCGTTTTCCTTTTTATTTCAAATAAAACTTGTCGTCCATTGTTTCATAAAATGAAGTTGAAAATAGCGTTAGAAATGTTGCAAGTGTATTTCATGAGCCCATAGCTAGCTATATATCGATTCTCTGCTATGCTAGCTTCATTAAAGTTTTAATTTTTATTTCGCTTTTTCCTTTTGTTTAATTTTTATTTCTCATTTCAATTTTTCTTTTTTCTTCCTTTTCCTTTTTTTTCCTGATAAAACATGCTCTTTTGGCATTAATTTCATCAAATTTTCTCTTCAAATTTCTCTCCTTCTTTATCATTCGTTTCTTCTCTCTTATAAACGAAAATGATATATCTTTTTTTTTTTTTGAAATAACCGGAAAATTTAGTTTTTTTTTTGCTTATAGGTGGAAATTACATTGAAAAACATTAATTGGATGATGGCCAAAGAAAAAGAAATATGTCCAATAAAAGCTGATAAAATGATAAAATCTTATAATAGTCGGTTTATAGTGGCAGTTTATTCTAAAGGAAATTTCAAATAAAATTTGCTTAATTCTTTTTTTTTTGATTAAATATATTTATTATTATAGTTAAATAGAATTGAATGGGAAAATATATTTTCATTTATAAGCACACTAAATGTTTCCAAACCAGTTCAATTTACGTGTTGAAAGTTTGGATAGGAAATCCAGAAAAAAAATCATTTTTTTCCATCATCTTTAATTTCCTTGTTTACTTTCTATCCCATACATATTCCGTTTCTCAATTGTGAAATGGCAAAGCTGTAATTGATATCTAACTTTAGAGCAATTTTCATTTCGACTTTTCAATTACACTTTCTTGGAAAATCTTTTATTAAGCTGTTCCCTTAAAAAACTTCGAATTTCTTTTATTATTCCTTGATAATTTTGTATTATCCACGAAGAAGAGTTTTATGGCTAAAAGTTATGAATTTCATTGAAATCATGATAAAAAAGAATAGATTAAGATTTAAGTTTTTTTTTCTTTTTGCAAAGACAATCTGTGAATTGTTTTTTCGATTGCAATTTTTCATTAAAACAATTCATTAATGATTTGTGCCGAAAGCATTCTTCAAGGTACATCAATAAATTTAATTGTATTTTTACATCTTTTTCAAATTAATAACTTTCATTCTGAAATATTCTATAGCTTAAAAAATGAAACAATTTATTATTGTTTGTAACATTTGCTAATAAATGTTTATTTATCCTAAAAATAAAGTGCTCCTTTGAAAATAGAGCAAATTCAAGAATTCTATTTAAAATTTTCAGTCTAACCTAGATTTCTTTTTTTGCTATAGATAACGCATTCCATTGGAGTGAGGAAATTTCTTAAAATATGAAAAATTAGAAAAAACGAAACTAACACAGAATAAATTGCATGAAGTTGCTTCCTGTTCTCAGCTTCTATTTGCTAGTACTTGCAATTACTGAAATGACTTTGAATTTTTATATTTTTAAAAATTATTTGTCCTTTGAAATTATTCATTGCTAATTTGAAAGATTTTCGTTTTTAATGTCTACGCTTTTCCAATGCAAACTGTGAAACAAAAAGTGAGGAAGGAAGGAAAAGAAGGGAATGATGAGAAATTCCTTTTAAATTTTGTAAAATTTTGTAGCCTCAAAATAGGAGGCAACTTTTATTGGGAAGTTGGGAAGAAATGATTGTTATTTTGGAGAAAATTTTTTTTTTTTTCTGAGGCCTAGAATATTGCAGTGGTTGTTGCTTTGAAAATTTTCAAATTGAAATGTTATGCAACAACTGATTACTTTGAAAATAAATAAATTCCATCTAAGGTATTTCTCATAATTGCATGTTCTTCTAAATGATATTTGATAAGATATATTTATTTTTATAAAAAAGATTTTTAAATGAAAACTGATAGAAAAACAAGAAGTATACGAAAACTGGCATGCAGGTATGGGACAACAATGGATGATAATTTTTGGGAATAATGATTTTTTCTCGTGGACAAAGGAAAATTAGGAGAAAGGAAGCTGAAGTTGTTTTGTCTTTAATACTTTTTACCCTTTGTAACTAACAAAAAAATATTACTGGAAATTAAATGATTTTTTTCTCTGGTATTAAATATTCAGTCAAAAGTAGCCTAAGCTTCTTTTTTTAAAAGTAGCCTAAATCTTCATCATTCCTTAAGGAAGAGAATTTGCATATAAACAGTTCTTTATTGACATGTGCCTTCCATTAATTCAAAGCAAGATTTTTTTTTATTCTTTAATATCACTATTTACATACTAAACGAGTTTTTTTGGAAAAATTTTGGAAATTGTTTGAATTTAATTTACTTCTTTCCGTTTAACCATGAATACTTCTTTAAGAAAGCTTAAATTTTTTGGGAAATCTTAGAAGTGAAAACTGAAATCGGTAAAAAAGCCTATAGGCTATAAATTGAGATGTTTTTGATGGCCCACTTCTGAAAAAATAGATTATTCGTCAATTTATGTTTGTAATATTGCCTTATGGACAATGGTCAATCTGCAAATACATTATGTAGCAGTACTGCTCGAGCATTGGACATTTTCAGCCGACATAATTCGCTTTTTATTATGGCGCTTGGTGGTTAATATTTTGCATAGATTTTACTTTGTTTTTATTAAACTTAAAAAAGTAAAATATAACAACGCTTTGTTTAATTAAGCAGTAATTTAATGGTTTTCTTAACGAGTAATTTGGAAACTCGTAGTTCAATATGGATAAACGATTTTCTGAAGAGCAATCCGGATACTCGTAATTCAGTTCGAATAAGCGGATCTTCTTATCGAATAATCCAAATACTCATAATTTAGCTCGGATAAAGATCTTCTTAACGAGTAGTCCGAATACTCGTAATTCAGTTCGACTAAATGGATCTTCTTAACGAATAATCCAAGTACAGTTCGAATATTCGTCGTTAAGTGGCATGAAAGATTAAGCCACGGTAATTGTTGTATTGTTGATAGTGAAATGGAAATTACAGCGTAATTTCACTAATTACATGATTCCTTCTTGATTGTTCGGAACTAGTTGTGCAAATTGCTTTAAGAAAGGTACTAAATTCAAAGAATTTGAAATATTTTCAAAACTGTATTATTCAAATAATTTTTTTCTAGGGATTAACAACGAAGCAATCGTATCATTATTTGCTGAAAATTCGCCAAGAATTACCACATTTGCTCCTTACTCGTCTAATTATCAAAACAATGGTCATAGTGGCAACCCAACGATGACATCCTGTATGTCCTTTCAGCATTTGACCCTTTTTTTATCATTATCGTAATATAATTCCTTGATCTTTATCTCTGGATTCCTAGATTAGAATGTTACCGATGTCTGCATTTATGAGCAGTGTTCGCTAATTCTCGAAATTAGTAAACATGATTGCTTGAAGATATGAAACTGCATTCAGCTAGGATGAAATTTATTCTTCTGCTGTCTCGAAGATTCTCAAACATATGTTCTCCGTTCGATGTGCCTATGATTTGGAAATCTTGAAGATTTTATAGGTCCTACGCATGTCCTTCCAACAACATCAGCTGTCATGCCTTCTGGATCTGCTCAGATGAATGTTTTTCAGCTTGATAATCATGCTGCTTATGATTCCGATTATAACTCACAAATTGTTCCTGAACGGATTTGGTACTTGTTTTCTTTTATCATTAGTGACAATGTTAATATTCTGAATCTTTACGCAACTTATCCGATAAAATTCAAGTGTATATTCTTAGAAATCCTCTAGTTGAATATAAATATAAATAAATGACAGCTAAATTTTTTAAATTGTCCAGTGATTAATAATCAATTCAAGAAAGCCATCTATTTCGTAAAGATTCGACAAATTATAGCGAATTGCGACCATGCTATCCGCGTCTTTGTGCTCATCATGATTGTGTAAGCTTAGCATCAGCCTGGGGACTTGGTCCACCAACAACGTCTATTGAGCCTCGTCCAACTGGTGCATCCCAGGCTCAGAGTCCGTGTGAAGATGACACGGGTGATGGTAAATCTAATGATCTGTTGGCAAATTGTCCAGCTTTCAGGTATTTTACCTTTTTTACACGTGGAAAAAGTAAAATAAACGTCAAGTATGCAGTGATTTTATTAACATTAAACTTTCTTTATTCTAATCATTTTTTTGGTTTTTTAGAAATGAATTAGGCGGTGAACCAATTCGTCGCTTGGCTCTTTCCCGTCTCTTAGGTTCTATTTCAAATACTGAAATGAGAAACACGAATGAAACATGGCAACGGGAACATACAGCATCCGAAATCAGCATCTTGGAAGATGTTAGCAATGTGTACCTTGGCGGAAGGTAAGAATATTTTTTTTTTCTGTTCTGCCAAATTTACTTGTTAAACTTATTCGACTCATTTAACGTCTGAAACAATTCAGTTCTTTCATTCGAGAACAAATTTTTCCTTTTTTTTACTAAATGTAAAAAAAATCTTTTCCGAAAAAAGCATTTTTGACTTTTAAATGGTTGGAGCAAAGCATGTACCACATCCATTTGTGCAAAAATAGATTTGGCACAGTAGAAGTGATCGATGAAAAATGAGCCAAGCAATAAATTAAGAAATGAATCGATCATATAATTAAAATAAACAAAAGATTTATTTAATATTCTATTATAGTTTCTTTTTTCCATTTATTTCTAGAAAGAATATACTGAATGAAATGTTGTTAGGGTCATTCCATATTAGTGCTGTTGAAAGAAGTTGCCATCATACAATGATTAAAAAATAATGCACTTGGTTAATTAATATCATCCATCTTTTCATACATACATGCATTCGTTGATTTATTGATGTGATGATTAATATCATTCATCATATGATGAATGTAGAATTAATCAAGTTAGCAGTTATAATTGAAAGTTCGTTGAAGAGTCGTTGAAAATTTCATAAAAATTTAAAAAGTCTGAAAGCGAAAAGAAATATGAAAAAATAAAAGAAATGAAAATTTCGATAATAAAAAATGAATTCATTCACAGGAAATGTAATTTCGTTACTAAACAGCTAAAAAAATCAAACCCCTGAAAAATTTTTCTTTTTCGTTCCGTAATTTTTTATTTCTCTGTTTCATAAAAAAAGGTATTAAATTTATGATCGCTATAACTTATCACTATTATAGACTTTTTTTTTCTCAGATTATGTGCAGCACGTCAACAAAAAGTTGTCATCGAGCCTCAGGATATTGGTGCTTACTACTATCGACATTGTTTTCTTGGGCGGCGTGAGTTTTTTCTTCACTTTAAATAATTTGTAATTTTTTATCTTTGAAAGAAAAAAAAATTTGAACCATTATAATTTTTTATAATCTGATAATTTTTTTCACAAATTTGAATATTGTTGAAAAGTTTCAGCACACTGGAATTTTTTTGGTAGCGATGAAACACTTGGTCCAGTTGCCGTTTCCGTGGTTCGTGAACGTATTGAAAGTGCTATGCAGAATGTTAACATTTATCGAATGATTGTCCGGCTAAGTGATGTATTTCTTTTTTTTTTTAAACTTCTAAATTCTTTTGCAGTAATTTCGTGTTAGATCAACAGAAATCTACTTATAGAAGTGCATTTCAGTTTAAAAGATCATTCTTAATGAAAGTTTGAAATGATAAATTGTAATTTTAATTTACAATGTATTTCTGTAATCAGACATTAGTTGAGTTTTCACTATGATTTATTCCGTATTCAATTCACATATAGTCTTTATTGACAACAAATGTAAAATTATTTAGCTTTGTACTTTACGAGTTGCAATACCAGAAGAAGCTCTATCGGATAGTAATATCGATCAGAAAAATATTCGATTGTTGATAAAAGAATTATTGGAAATTGCTTGCCCACAAATACACTGTGGGATTCTTCGGCCAGTTAATCCATCATTTACACGTGTTGAAGATCTTCTTGTAAAAATTGATGAACAGGTTTGCGTTGACAATTGAAATTTGCAAGAATAAAAAGAATAATTTTTAACGTTACAGCTCAGTATCATTCATTTTGTTATAAAATTTTTTTTAATTATCTTAAAAATAACACAGATAGTACGGTAGTTTGATTTGATCTTTTGCTTATTTGAAATTTATTTTATTATCTAATAGTATATATTTTATATTATATTAATTTTAGCCAATTTATACTCGATATAA
Source organism: Mansonella ozzardi (assembly GCA_029876185.1). NCBI lineage: Eukaryota > Metazoa > Nematoda > Chromadorea > Rhabditida > Onchocercidae > Mansonella > Mansonella ozzardi. The sequence continues at coordinate 35,237 of JARVGP010000226.1, read as the reverse complement.
AGTTGGAGTAATGTACTGTGGTGTTTGCCAGTCTACTGAAGAGCAAATGTATAATAATGGTATGCCTACAATTTCCATTTAAACTTAATTTCGATTCTGTTTAAGTTTGAAACTTTTTCATTTCATATTACTATAGAAAGTTATCCATAATTCAAAACTAAAATTGAAACGATAAAAAAACTGGAATCAATATTCATTTCATATCATTTTAGAGATTGTTGATGAATTCTATTGTTTAATCAGTAAAATAGTATATATTAATGAATTACTTACTAAAACTAATTTCAATTTCAGAGAACGGATCTCCAGCTTTCGAGGAGTTTTTGGAATTTCTTGGACAACGTGTACGATTAAAAGGTTTTAATCAGTATAAGGGAGGTCTTGATGTACGTGGTGACACAACAGGTACACATTCGATATATGTCAAATATCAAGCACATGAAATAATGTTTCATGTATCAACACTTCTTCCTTTTACTCCCAGCAACAAACAACAGGTAAACAGATGTTTCTGCTTCATGGATTAGCAGTTCATTTTTTTTTTAAGAAGGTCAATTGTTCATTGATTATTTTAATTGAATTCAGTGTTGATCGTTTTTTTGGATTTCTAAAAGCATTGTTTTTTCAGTTAGCCCGAAAAAGGCATATTGGTAATGATATGGTTACTGTAATTTTCCAAGAGCCTGGTGCTTTTCCTTTTAGTCCAATCACTGTTCGTTCACATTTCCAGCATGTTTTCATTATCGTACGAGCCAATAATCCATGTACTGATGATGTAACATACAGGTATCAATTTTGAATTTCATTTACAAAAGCAAATTTACTTATTCTTCAAGGTCAGCTATAATATGGGATTCAAATTGTGCATCAAGGTCAGCTATAATATGGTATTCAAATCGTAATTATGGAGTACTATTGATTGATCTTTAATAACTCCGTATTCCTAGCATAATTTAAGTATCGCTGTATCGCGAGCGAAAGATGTTCCAGCTTTTGGACCTCCTATACCTCAAGAAGCTACATTTCCAAAATCCTCTGAATTTCATGATTTCTTCATCACAAAAAGTAAGCGTAAATAGTTTTTGGCTTTTAATTTCATTTTTTTTTTTTTAATTCAGATTATCTTCTTTTTTTGCTCGAAAACGGTAATTGAAAAGAAGTTTGAAATTTTTTTGAAAAGCGAAAAAATTTTGTTATTTATTGTTACTTTTTCTTTTTAATTTAAAAGACTAATAAACTTAATTAAACAGTTGGATAGCCATCAGAAAAAAATAGAAATCAAGGTATCTTTCACTTTTTTTTTAGTAATAAATGCCGAAAATGCGGTACATCGGTCGAAAAAGTTCGCTGCAATGGCTGCTCGAACCCGTCGTGAAGCATTGAAAGAAATTGCTGAAAATTTTGTTTCATCTCATCCCAATGATGGACCTGCAAAAATTGCAAGTATGTGATGCTTTTTAAAAGAATTATTTTTTCAATAAACATGATTATTTTAAAGGTCGATTTTTGGTTGGATCGGTAAAACGAAAAGAGCGATCGTTACCACGACCGATACTAAGTGAATCGTTACATGGAGCACTTTCATGGCTTGTTGAAGTTCATGATCATTCACAAAATCAGTCGATCACATGTGTTCTCGGTGTATCTAGTGAAACTTTGGTTATTTTGGAAATGCAATTCGGTGAAGTCATTTGTGCAATACCTACACATTCGATCATTGGTTGGGCTAACATGAATTCAGGGTATAAGCCATTTTTTAAAAAAAAAAAAGAATTTTCTATTCTTTTTATGAGTTTCCCTTAAATTTCAAACCTCTAGTAGTTTAATTAAAATGCTCCTGAAATTTAGCATCATCGCATTAAAATTCGCTTCACATTCTAATTGATAGTATTTTGTTCTAGTTGCTATGATAGAATGAAAATATTTTCCATTATTTTAAAACTTTTTTTTCAGATTGAAAATTTACTTTGATCATGGTGATATGCTACTTTTGAGATGTTGCACGAGCGATATTGGTGATCAAGAATTAACCGCTCTAATACGACGTTTGGAATATGTTACAAAAGGTAATGAATGAAATTTTAGAATAATTTTAATTCATCTAAATGGAAGTTGAAGTTTTTAATTTACTCTTTCTTACACTTGGATTTAGGTTTTATTGAAATTATTCTCTCTCTTTTTCTTTATTTCTTTTCCCTTCTTATCTTGAGCAGAATTGACGATCAGATATTTTACGTGATACGTGATACATTCCTGAACTGATTATTGCAGGTGATGAAGCCAAGGAAGTATTACATCGACGCGCACGAGTTTCTGACAATTTAGATTTTCATCTACAAGAAGAAGGTGTTGTTATTGATGTGGAAATGTATCACACAGCATGGCGATGTGGTCTTAGACAAGGATCACGAATTGTTGAGGTTGAAATGGTTTTAAATTTTTATTAGAATGTAAATCAGTCGTGAAAAAATTTACGCAATAAAGTATCTCGTTTTGCAAAATCATTTGCTTTTTGTAATTGATGCTAAATATCAGACTAAGAGAGATATAATTCTTGAAATTTACGTCCTTCTGAATACTTTATTTTTCGAGAATTCTCTGCGACGTCTCTTTAAGCAAAAATAGTTTATTTGTTTTGATTTTTTAAATAATTATTAATTTTGTTTTAATTAAATTGTCATTTTGGACTTTTTACTTCATAAAGCCAAGCAAAAATGAAATAAACATAAGTTTACAGATTGAAGGTAAACCAGTTGTCACAATGAGCTACGATGAAATATGTAATTTAATGGCAGATCGAGCATCACTTCGGTTGATTATGATTTCACCGGCATCTGATGGTTCACCTCGTAGAGGTTGTGCTGATCCTCACTGCCCTGCTGTTAGTGGTGATGAACGACTGATGTTGTTGTCGGATACATTTTCAAAACGAAATATGAAGTGAAATTTTTACTGTTGCGTTATTAAATTATTACTACATTATCTTGTTAAAGTTTTTTTTAATTGGTATTTATCAAAATTAGTTTTTTTTCCTTTTTTTTCTATCCAGAATATGTTATACTCTTTCGGATATTGAATAATTAAGAGATAAGCTTCATATATTTAATTGTGAGACAAATTGAATAATGGATAATATAAGCAAGAAATTAAGTAACAAGAATTTTTTAGTGGCCTATAAAAAGAATAGATAGTGTGTCAGATTGGATCACCAATAACAGCTGATGAATTTTAAAAAATTTTCAGTTATTTTAATAGTTTCAAAAATGAACAACTTCGCCTGCTTAATAATTGGGATAAAACTAAGAAGCAATCAATAAGCTTCGAAGATGAATCACTTGCAATGAATAGACATGCTCTTGTAAGCATTCTAAAAACAATTACTCATTGTGTTTTATTCATTATGCTATTTCGCTATTTTTAAAAACTGATTTTTTTAAAGTTGGGTAAATTAAAAAATATGCTGAAATATTCTCACTATATTTTAAATGGAAAATTAGAAAATCTTAAGTTGAAATCGTAAAATTAAAATCGAAATTTCTCGCCAATCTAATTTAAGAGTCATTTATTGTGAATTAAAATTTTCATTGATTAAATGACTGATGATTGCTTGAAATGAGTTTTTTAGGCTGCAAAGTTTGCAAATCGTGAGGCAATTAATTATGTACACTCTAAAAGATTGTTAAAAACTGAGTAAGTATTTTAAAAAATTCATTTCAAATAATTTAGAAGAATAAATTTTTCAGTTGCAGCGAAAATTAAATTAAATCTAAAAATGAAAAAAGTTTTGATAATATATAAAGAGTATAAGAGATTGTTGAAGTATTGTAATTATCTTTCATACTCTCTAATGTTTGTGCCAATAACAAATTTAATTGGATGTCAATTCACTTGATAGATATTTCAGATATGATGAATGGAAGGCATCAAGAAACTACCTGTATGAATCTACTTACAAAATGCAGGTAGCTTGTATTGAAATTTTTTAATAAAAGGTTATAATCAAATTAATAAATCATTTCACAGTCAAAATATGTTCAATTAGTTATTGAAATATGCCACCTTCCCTTTTTTTTTGTTTAGAAATTTTTGCTTATTCTTTTTATCGAATAATTTTAATTCTAATGAATTTAACAATTCTCCAACGAATTTATCAAATTCAGTAAGACTTTTTGTTAAATTACTGCACGATCAAAAACGAAATAATTTGAGATAGCTTCTTACAAATGAATTCATTTCATGACAAAAAGTTCGATCGTTGTTTTTTTATTCTCTCAAAATTGATATAAGAAAATATTCTCAAAAAAAAAATTTCAAATAGTTAATTAAGCTAATCCATAACTTGTTTCAGGGCCGGATTTTGCGTGTCCGCTCAGAAGATTCATTAATTTCATCATGCTACAATATCCACTGCGTAAACTTATTTTCTTATAAAATTCATTAAAAGCTATAATTTTATTGAAAATTATTACTTAAGAATTTACAGTGCATTTTCAATATTTGTAAATGCTAATATATTCTATGAGAAATGTCTCTGTTTTTGCAAAGAATGATTTAGACTTGATGATAGTAAATTTAAGCTTCTCGGAATAATTCTAATTTAAATTAACTGTTTGCTTAAAAGAAATTAAAGATTAAATTTTGCATTTCTTTTAATATAAAAATTATTAAATGTAAAAACTATAGGGAAAATTATATATTATTGAAATCGATTCCCCATTCATTTTTTGATTGAAAGAAAGTCGTTGTTTTTTAAATTTTCAGCAAGCGAAAGACAATATGCATAATTACACATTTAATTCTACGTCCAAAGTGAAAGAATCCAGAAATGCGGTTGCCAGAAAGGATGATGAATTGGAAAAGTGTAAAATACAATTGCAAAAAACATTGCGTGAAAAGCAAGCATTAGAAGCTATGATTTTACGTTTGAAAGAAGAACTGACGAAAGTAAGTTAATGGTCTTTAATTAATTAATTTTGCAGAACTTAATTCAACTCCCAATCTCCCAACTCTTTGCTATCCTCAAGAATTAATTTAAACTATGACGTATTTCCTCCACCAAGAGATCTATGCCTCAGTAAGACTTGGATCCTCGCTGTTTACTTTCAAGATAAATTAATTTTAAGTTTTAAAAAATTTAAAGAAATAAATTTTTCTAATAAATTTAAAAAAAAAATTTTGATAAATTATAGGAGCGACGCGCACATGAAATGACAAAACTCGAATTGCAAAAATTGCAAAAGTATTTCGAAATGATACCAAACGTTTCTCTGTAATTTTCACCAGTAATAAAGCTTGTATTTATCATATGTCTATCATTACGTATCGTTCACTTTGTTAAAACTACATTTCCTTTTTTTTTTTTTTTAAATTCACTCAAATTTTTGCAAAATTTAACAATTTAAAACCTTCTTTCAACAAACAAATTTACAATAGTTTCATATCAAGTTTTTCAAACTTTTACAGTAACTTATTCTTATATTCATTGTACAGTTGTTTGATTCATTAATTTCAAAGTTTTTTTTAAAAAAATGAAATTTTTGATTCAGATTTTTTTTACTGTTATGATATTGTTCCTATTACATTCCTGAAATTCTAATCATTGAATGAATTAAATTTTTTTTCTAACTTATTTGATATTTCATTAGAGAATTTCTTGCATCAATAAATTATCATTGTCATTCATCTATTTGATCATAATCTTTGGACTCTCTTAATTTCTTTAATTTAATTTTTGTTATGCTATTTTATTAATATTCTTTTTATGAAAGGCATTTAATCTATTATTGCATCCTTTCTTTTTTCTCACTCTTACTCTGTGCAAATGAATTTTTTTAAGTTCATTTTATTGATTAATCTGAATAAGACGTTACAATTCTTATTAATTGCTTAAATTTAAATTGTAATTTCATGAATCATTTTATTTCAATAAATTAATAAATGATCAAATCTCCAGATATAGTATATGGGAACTTTTTGAATATTATCAATTGTTGACATATGACATGAAATGAATACTTTGATCAATAAACGGAGATCTTCTGTGACCGTGTCATATCTGATGTAAAGGGTCATTGAGCGGGATATCAATATTTTACGATATTCAAAGCACTCTTCTTAGTAAGTAGAGTACCTATATTTAATTCAATTGTTACCGGTTGGACAGTTTTTTGTTGTAAAAATTTTTTTATTTGAGAAAAAACTACATATTCATTCATCGACTATGATCAGTGGCAATTGACGACAAGACTTTAATTTGAACAATTAAATGTTAGCTTTCCAAGTATCATAAACTATAGCGACAAGTGATATTATACTTTGCAAAGAATTTGCTGCAATGATTAAGATAAAATCGTTGTGAAAAGTATCATCCAAAAGGCTTCCCTAAGTGTTGTTCTTTTTCAACATTATCAAGGTTTAATTACTGTTTTGTCAATTGGTTAGTTAGAGATGGAAAAGCCTTATTTCATCTTTCAGCATAATTTGGCTTACCATTTTAGTAAATTTTCATTTGAATTTTATATTTATACCTTTTGCAAGCAACAAACAATTCTTGCCAAGGCATAGAATCAAATAAATATTCTTCTCCGGTTTAGTGCACCATATTCATCATTGATACAAAATTGGCAACTGAGTCTTTTGATAAAAATTTTAGCCAATTTATTGAGAAATTTTGTCCTTAAAACAGAAAGTTATAAAATCTCATTGATATTCGTTTGGTGCTGTATTTCCGCATTCCTAGAAATCTTTTCCGAATATCTTTCCATCGATAAGATCATTCGATTTTTAACATCTCACATAATGTTATCTCAATTGATATTTTCACCAAGCTTTTACTACTTTTTACTATTTTTTACACTCAATTCATTCAACTGTACAGTACTGGATAACTGGAGATTGCAGCAATGTTGCCAGTAAGTATCATCGATATTGTTGTAAAAATAAATTTCTTCAGTAACGCAAACTTTTCGTCAAATTTTGGAACAAATTCCAATCATTTGGCATTTTTTTCAAGTTTTTCCAGATTGCTCATACTATATATGATTAGATAATAAACCATCTGTATTATAATGTCCCTGAAAAAAAATCGTGGAAAGATACCATTAATTTGTTGAAAAAAATTTTTAAATCAAAATTTGTATTAATTGGATTTAAAAAAAAGTCTCAATTGTCTTTGTAATTTAAATTTCACTTCTTTTAAAAGAACATATTTATAGAAGATAAAGTAAATTTCACTTTCTTTAAAAGAACATATTTATAGAAGATAATTTGCAAAATTAAAGCATCACAGATTAGAAAATATTAAATTAATAATTTGCATAAGAAACGACAAAATTTTTCGTTGGAAAATTTCAAACTTTTAAAACTTAACTTTTCGTCGTTTTGTGAAATTTTTGTGAGATTTCAGATATATTTGCTGCACACATAAAAGTATGCTTGATTCAAACAAAAATCTTGACAGCAGATTGATTAGTGATCGAACTGAAGAAGATGAAACCAATACAATGTCATCCTCAGATCAAATCAATTCTTACTTTCAATCAATCAATAATCTCCAAGCACAGAGTGATATTGCTAAATCTCTAACTGATCTAAAAGATCAGTTAATACCAATGATGCTGCATGATGGAAAAGTTAACTCTGATCGTGAAAAATTATTTGTAAGAAACACTACAACTAATCATTTGCTAATTAATAACGAAAAATCGTCAGCACCAAGTAATCAATTTGCTCTTAATAGGATCATTCAAGAAGGAAATTTTCGGGGACCGACTTTAGAACAATGGACTGATAAGTGGGATACTACCTTTGATGGACGTTCCTCTACATCAGACTTAGACCGAAATTTGTCTACGAATAAAGTCAATGAAACGAAAGCAATTGTGACCAATATTTCAGTTACACCAATTTCTCATACCTGTGGTAATTCATGCAATGAATCAAGAGAAAAATTTAAAAAATCGGAAGAAGATACGGATGACTATTCTGATGAAGTGAACGATAATCACGCTATTCGTATTGTACTTTCACGGCATTCTAGCTTGAAAAAACCATCATTGATGCACAAAATTAAGGATAAATTTGCAAATAGTCGTCAAAATGCTGATGTTATACGATCGGAACTTAATTACAGCGGTAGAAATCATCGAATGAATTTCTCTACTGCTATTGAAAATCAAAAAGCGCAGCAGAATGCAAAAAAGGAGCAATTTCACAGATATTCCAGAATTGTTGATTCATTCAAGGAATTCATCTTTCCGTCACCAAATTACAATTTCTCTCAACAAAATTCGGTGATAGAAGAACCGGCAAATGCAGACCAATCGAAATTAAAATTCAGAAATGAATTCAGCAATGAAGCAAAAAATTTTCCGGTAAAACAAATCAAATTGTTTAGGACGCAAGTTTCACAAAACAACTCCATGGATAAACAAATGAACGCTTTGGTACCAATGAAGAAATCCCTCAAAGACAATTCCATCAGAAGAAAAAATTTTGTATTGGAATCTAATGACAAGCAGAGAAATATGTTGGCTCAAATTGTCCACAGATCTTCAAAATCACCAGAAGGAAAAATGTTGAAAGATATTGTAAAGAAAAGAACTGTTACCTTACAATTTTTAAATGCGCATAGGAAGCCTAAGCGAATGATACTTGTCAATCATTCTCAACATCACATGCAAAAGCCTGAAATTAAAAACATGTTGTGGATAAAGTTTGCAGCACCTCGGTATTTGAGAAACAACGCTGCATTTATTAATACCTCAACAAATATATCCCGAGAACAATCATTTAAGAAGAGAAAGTTAAATAAATTTCATGCTGTACTGAGAAAAGTTCGAATTAAACAGATCTGTTAAAAAAGAAATGCAAAAGTTTTTGATTTGTCAAATCAATTAGAATATCTGCTTTTGTTGAATTTGGAATTTTGAAATTCAAGATATTTAGCAATTGATTCAAATTTTATTCATTAACTCTTTCTTTCTATTTGCGAATTCATTCCTCAGCAAAATAAGCTCTTCTTTGAAATTGTTTGTTTCATTTCTTTTTCCATTTCTTCACTTGTTTTTTTAATAAAACTTTTTTTTTTTTTTGATCATTTCTAGACAAACGTATCATTTTTAATTTCATAGTAATAAATTTCTTGATGTTTCTGCTAAATTAAATTTATCAATGAATGATGCGAAGATAAAATTCATTCTGTTTTCTTCAAAACAAGAAAAAAGTGTATCCCAGAAGCTATCTCTTAACTGATATTGATTCGTGATTGCATATAAAATAGCAATCAGAAAGGATTTAAATAATCGGAAACTAATTGAGATGATCAAGCCAAGTTGACCAAATCGAGCTTAAATTTTTGAATTTGTACTGTAGCATTTCCTCAATTAAGCCAATAGAATAACTCTATAAGGTTGAGAAATTGATGAAGTATTGAGGGACATTTTTCGGACTTTGCTTAATTCATTGGTATAAGGTTTGATTCAGGCCATAAATTTGTCCATAATACATACTTCATCTGCTTTAATTCTTTCTTTACACACTTATAAAAAAGCTTATTGAACAAATGAAAAAGATTTATTTAAATTTCATATTAAAAAAATATAAAATATGCATTTTTTCAGAAGAATAAAATAGAAGACTGTAATACAAAAGATGGGTAATACAATTAAAAAAGAAACAGAGGAATCGAGAGCAGGGGAGTGTGGAAATAAAAATGATTATCTGAATTGGAAAAAACGAGGCTACATGTTGTTTGCTGACCACTGTAGGTATCTTCAAAAATGCCAGAATCAAAATTTGCCAAGAATTGGTTTGAACGCGTTCATTTGCCGCAACCGCCGCAACAGCAACAATTACCCCTGTAATTTTGTAGTGATTTATGAATATATAAGCATGCTAATTTTATATCAGACTATTATACTTAATGTTTTTATATCAGGCTAATATACCTAATATCAGTGTTCTTTAAATTAACTTTTTTCAAGGACGTATTAGGATAACAGATCATTAATCGCAACTAGAAATGTTGAATTATTTCATCAGTACTATGAATTGATTCGTTAAGTTATTTGAAGATTTATGAAAATTTTTGAAAGCTAAAAAAAGAATGAAATAAACAAACATGCCACCAAAAAGGAATGCATGAGTATTTGCAACCACAAAAATTATCAGAACAATTAGGTAGCGAAGATCGAGCATATCGGAGAAAGCCATTTTTGTTTATTGCTATTAGAAGAAATGAGTAATGTAAATTTTTGACCCAATAATTATTGTATTTAAGGACGTTTACTTATAGGTTAAATTGAAATAAGCTCCACCTCGAAACCCGTTCAAATAATTATTGTTAATATTGTAGAAAATGAGGCGAATAGAAAATTAATATTTGCCGCATTCGATAGAAAAGTAAATCTTTTAATCTGATTTCTAGCTGGAAAAGAAAAATATTTCATTCATTGTTTAAATTGTATCCATTTACCGAAAATATTACATAAAGAAAAGCAAAATGTAGAATTCTCTCGAACAATTGGACAATATAATGCATAATTGATTATCACTTCTAATTAGTGTTGAAGTATAATGAAATTTCTTCACTGTAATTAACCATTTCGACAAATGAGCATTTTATTTGGCAGATTTTTAATAATATTGCAATTAATGTTAACTATTCATGTGGGACTTTTTAAGTTTACTTTTTTAAGTTTATCTTCAGTTATGACCAAACTTAAGCGAATTACAAATTTTCTGGGCTTAACACTTTTTGACAATAGTTACTTGTATCCGTATCTGATAAATTGCAGTCTTGAATTCAGAAACGATCATTAATATAAGAGCC
>JARVGP010000226.1:0-24344 GCA_029876185.1 Mansonella ozzardi | reverse complement strand
TTCTGGGCTTAACACTTTTTTACAATAGTTACTTGTATCCGTATCTGATAAATTGCAGTCTTGAATTCAGAAACGATCATTAATATAAGAGCCGTTTTTTTTTTTTTTTGAATTCACTTATATAATTTCATTTGAATTTAATTTAAATAAGCAATGATAACATATTCGTAACCGTGAATAAAAAAAAAGTAGGTAATATAAAATTTTACTTAATCAATATATTTAATATTTTTTTGTTTTCATCAGCCGCTTATTTATCTTGATAACAAGAATGATGAATTAGGATTGATGATTGAATTTCACTCCTCTCTTTCAAGAAAAAAGCTTTCGATATTAAGCTGATGAAACTGGGACGATAAAAAGGAAAATCGGATAAAACAATCAATCAATCTGATAGATGCTTCCATAAATTCTGTTTCAACAATTTTAAAACGTTCTCTACAGATCTGAAAGAATATGAAGGAATTATATTAATTGATTGACTAAATTCAACAAAATACTAAATTTAGAAATTTGATTACGAAATAAGCTAATAAAATGAGACGGCCTGATTTTAAGAATATTTGATTAGTTGTGATTTGAAATAACAACAAAGTTGAATGTATTTTATGATACTGAATACGAATAAGGAATGAGAGCGATCATTACACCATTAAAAGATGGAATTAATTAAACACTGTCCGACAATCGCAACTCTGTTCATTTAACATACTTTATTTTCTTAATTTTATGAAATCCGGTGAATAAAATTTTATAAATCGACCAGAACACTGTTGCTACTAAAAAAACTTGCGTTATTTCATTGCATCGAAAAGGAAACGAATAAATAAGGAAAAGGGAATGGCAATTTTAAATGCATGAAGTTAAAAACAGAACAACCTATCAATTTAAGATTTAAAATCTTGTCTCACGTTGCTTCTCAAAACGGCAAATTATCGCTTTTGTATGTTATTTTGAAATTTAAAGAAAATTTAAAAGTTGTTAAAATTCAAAATTATTCAGAGATCGCAAACAATTATCCTAACTTTTTGAAAATGTTTTCTCTTGATTGAGCGTCAAAAATGATAATACAGTGAAATTCTTGTTCCAATGAGAAAATACCGTGTGATAATTAATGGTACGGCATATGGAATTTGAAAGATTTTTTAATTTTTCAGTTTATTTTCATTCTAAGATGGAAGTATGCATGTTTTCTACATGGACAGAAATGAATAGTGAATGAGGAATGAAAGAAGAATGAATGAAAATCGTAGTGACTAATGAGAATGAAAAGAATGAAAAAATTGTAATATTAAAATTAGAGTCAGGACGGAAATTTCCAGCTTTAACTTTAATAATTGCAGTAATGATATTGTTTTATCTAAAAATGAATATATCACGATATTTTTGCTGACAAAGCATAAGTTTATATTCAAGTTGAAGAAATTTCAACAAATTTTCACTGTCACACGGTTAACTCCATCATTCACAACAATCTGTCATCAATTGATAACTATTTTCATAAGAAAAACTGTAACACGCTAAAATGTTTGATATTTAAATATGCTGACAGTTCATTAAAAGTAATTATTACAGTTTCATTAAAAAGAAAAAAACCTCGTATGTGCGAAAGAAGTCTTTTATTAAAACCAATAAATTGATTATTGATAAAATCAACTAATCAATTTAGACTTATTTGTTCAATTCTTAAGAAACTTAATATTACTTCATTATATGACAAAGATCAATTTCATAAAAGTATAAGGACAGAAGTAGACGAAATGAAAAGTTATCCCAAAAAGAAAGCATAGGCTTAAAACAGTGTTTCTAAATTTTGAAAATGAAACCTTTCGGAGACATATCATAGCTGATTTCGTCAATGGCATTTTATTTCATGATAGACGATAAAACATTTTTAGATATTTTATATTTGCAATTTTATTACATATTTCTGCTTAATAATCCTTAATAATCAAATAAAGTTTGTCAGTGAAACTGACCAATATACCCAAAAGTTTTTTTTTACCTAATTGATCAATACATTCTTTTTCTTCTATGAATGTTCATTTATTTCATCTTCCTTTAGGAGGAACATTATTTTTTGGCAGTTGTAATTAATAGAATTAACAAAGCACCAAAAATCAACATATCTTCGAATTTTTGAGCTTGAGCGAATTCAAATGAAAGTTAAATATTGTTCTCATAAGAAGGGAACCTTAACGTTTTTCAAATCACTTCTGCAAATTAATTTTTCAGTCGTTTATGTTCGTAATTATTAGGCTGAAAAATGAACAGTGGCAAGAATATGATAATGCCAGATTGTGGCAAAAATATGATAATGCCAGTTTTCTTAAGTTTTTCACGATGTCCAATACTGTTGCCATTGCAAAAACTATTTATTTAGCAATTATTGGAAAAATTTCATAAAATAGTAGCAATTAACAGACAAAGCAATTGCATGGACATATATTGGAAAACATGAAGACAATTTTGACAAATTCAAAATTATTCTTTTCTTTCATAAGGAACAAATTCTAGGAAGTTCAAAGGTTGTCAAATTTCCACAAATTTGAATTAAGTCATTTAGTATTCATTCATTACAGTAAGTTGATTCATGCTAAATAAGTATTAACTCTACAATATTGCTTTGAATTTTGAAATTTTTATTCAAATTTCTCTTTCAATCTGTTACAAGAAAAAGTGAGCGAAATAAAAGATAACTGTTAGTTAAAAGAGTGGTAATTTTTTAAACGATACAATTTTAATTAATCATCAACATAATAGTTTGTCCCAAATCGCAATAAATATCAGTTTTCGATGATCAATTATAATTTTATGAGAGATAAATGATAACCACATACCATATTAAATATATGGCGAATAAATGAAATATTAAAAACCTTTATGATTGATATCGAAGGTTTATGTAAAGATAAAAACTTCTTGCTTCTTGAATTTTTATTGTTTTGACTGTCTTAAAGTGTCAATTGGTTTTTACCTTCGGCATCAATCTTTGATCACAATTAGCGTTAGCTAAAAATAAGAACTTTTGCTTTATCAATTTTTATTATTTTGATTTAATCAATGTGACACTTCGTTGTTTTTTTTCAACATAATCTTTAGCATTAATCCACTAGTTATTTTGCTTCTTTATCCATAACTGCCACCACTTCCAATATTCCAACTCGAGCATTCACTGCATCCTATGGTATCAGCTATATCACCACTATAACTAACAGATCCTTTGAGACGATTTTTTAAGCTGGACAGTCTTTCTAGATGACCTCTTTGCGCTCCACCACAACAATAGTTACTGCAACAGCAATAGTAACAACAAAACAACAGAAAAAACAGTAGCAGCAGCAACAGCAGGAGCAGTTATTACTGCAAGTGATTCCGAATATTTGAAAAGTTTAATTTAAATGAAACTTCAATAAAGTAAACAATTTACCATCCATGGAAAAAAGTTGCTTGCATATGATGGATAATAATGAAAAGGATGAGGAACAGCAACATTCGAAAAATAATGATAGCTGTTTATATACGACACCTTTGCTTTCCCAGAAATAAAACCTTGAAATGAAGACTAATTTTATGTCACCGATAATATGTGCTTTATTAACACTCAGTTGCAAAAGATACGTTATCACTTATCGAGTGCAAAACTTTTCTAATTCAATTCTTAAAAGCAACTAATCGAAATGCGAAGTATCGAAAATAAATTGTATGTAACTGTTGTGAAAATTCAATGAAATAAAAAAATCCTAATTTAATTCTTAATCAGTTTGCAAATAATGAAAGAACTGAAATGGTAATGAATTTAGAATAATTCATCAATAGACTATTTGTTGACTATTTTGATATATGTAAAATATGTGTCACCAAAACTGAAAACTTTTATGGAAAATCAGAAAACTTTGCCAGTTTTATAGTAGCAAAATTAAGGACATCTTTATAAAACAACTCTAGAAATATCTTTTATTCCGTACAGTACTCTTTTCCTTATCCATAAATTTACTTTTCTAACTTGATTCTTCACTCTTTAATAAGACTTTCTTTAAATTATCAATTATAATAACGAAATTGAATGAATGGAAAATGAGGTCAGATTCTGCAACAATGACATCGTCTATTTGTTGCAGCTCTACTTGTATCTTTGATTCTTCATAATTATAAAATCTAATATTAACAACTAATAATTAACGTCATTGCATATTTTTTACTGCACTTATAAAGCTTTTCAACCGATTTATTACTCACCCCCATCAGTTATGCATTATTCATTACTCATACTGTTCTTTTATCATCCATTGTTCTTACTATCTTTTTGACAACAGTAATCATTTTTACATTTTAAAATTTAGTTACAACATCATCAATGGAAATAATTATTGCGACTTAATTAATACGCAAATCGTGTTAATTATTAAATAACAATGTCGTACAGAGTAGACGATATCTGGCCTGAAATAAATTCTTAACGAATACTAGACAGAAAAAAACAGCTTCCTTTTTTAATTACTGTTTTACTTTCATCGAACTAATTAGTATTCTGAAGTCCGTATATCTTTCGTCTAATATATAACATCATTCCAATTCAATTCCAATTTAATCCAACTCGTTGCAATTAACTTCCATTAAAAGTTGAATTTCATTTGGCTCAGGTTCATTATTTTTTAAACTTCATTTTATTATTTTTGCAAAGCTCATTTAGAAAAACTTTTCCAGCAATGAGTAATAGAAAAAAAAAACTATGAATTTGATAATTTCGAATGATAGCATGATATGTGTTAAGGAAAAAAAGCAAACAATTTAGTTTCATATTAAGACTAAAAAGAAACAGAACGGAAGTTACGAACGCAAATGAAACTCAACCTATTGAAATGGTATTGTTTTCATTGTACATTTAGATCTGTGACTATCTATAACCTTTGAAGTTTGCATATGAAATTTAAATATTACATAAATTGAAATATACAGCGACAAATTATGAATTTTTATGAAGTTATGGAAGATAAGAAAAGAAACTACGAAGTTCTAATTAATGTCCTATGCGCCTATGGTTGCTGAAAAGCAATAAGTAAATATTGCATTATATATGTTTTACTGTTAATAATGATATATTATATGAGAAGGAATTTTCATAGATTGGGAATTATGAATTTTCCAATACAGTTATCTCATCGGTTAAGGATCATACTGTATGAGGAAGTGACGGGAAGTTTGTAAATTTAGCTGAAATCGTTAATTAATTCCTCATAAGTATTGTGCTTTAGTTAACTTAATTTAATTAAACTTCAATTTAGAATGATAAAATTGAAAAAGGTGGTAATATTCTATTTGAAAAATTTATTAAATTTAAGAAAAAGAAATAATATTAAATTGCGTAAACAGGACAAAGCTGCTAATAAGTATCAATGCATACAAGTGTCTCAGCAAAATTTAGTTGATGTGAAATAAATGATCATAGCTTATTTAACTTGAGCCATCTTTTCTCAATATATAATAATATGAAGTTTTGCCTTAAATCATTCTACCTTTCCCCTGTTGACTTCAAGGTGTATTTTAACATTCAAAAGTTGGCTATTTGCAAAATGCAAAATGAGAAGTCTTATTTTTCCTTCTTCGTATGAATTAACGCTCTTCATATTATCTGTTGCCTCTGCCAATCAGTCAAATAATCATTGAAGACTGGCTGAATTGAAGGCCTGATGGGAACTTGATTTTATTCACAGATAATATTCAGTCATACAGTGAGCATTTTCTGTACATCAAGTATAATATTTCATCTAATAAAGCACTAAAAGTTCTTATACGGATAGATAGATAATGATACCAACAATTTCTTTAGCTATCAGTTGGTCGGATGGCTATTGCTAATCATATTTGTTCACTAATTAAGAGTATTTTACAAAATGCTTTATTTTTAGAATTCTTTGCATTTCTGCAACTTTATCATCTTCATATAATTTCCTTCTTTTACAGCATATATAAAATCTGTAACTTTTCATGACAATGTTTAGGTCAATATTTCAATACCTCACCCTTGCATCATACTGATGTTTCTTGGCAAAAAAACCAGTATTAATATGGAATAAAGTAATTTACTGAGCACTAAATATCCAACTATCGAAAATAAAGCAAAAAATATCACTCTCCACTTTTACGAAACAAAAATCTTTCAGAAAATTCACAAAGAAAAATATGGTATAACGAAAAAATTCTTTCCCAAGTGTCAACTCTTCTGTTGCATATGCACATGAAATTTCACAGCAGGCACATTTTCCACCGATGATGTAACTAACGATGTGATACCGAGATTATACAGTGCACCTCTAGAAATAAAATGAAACAAGTTTTTAAAGTGAACATCGAAATAAATAATTTTTAAAAGAAAAATAAAAAATAAAACCTGATGACACCACATGGAAAAGCTAAATAGATAGCAGATTCTTTCAGATATTGCTTCCCTTCCGCAAAACTCGCTAAGATGAAAAATTTGTTGTCTTGTACAACGTAAATTCCCTGAAAAAATATTGTAAACAAACAAGTGATATTCGAGCTTAGACATTTCTACTTAAAATAGTCACATATGTAACGAAATTATGAAATCATAACCTGATGATTAGTTCGCAAATTGTCAACCTGTTTGCCAAATACAGCAGTCCAAAACTCTTTACAAAGAAACTTCATTCTCTCCAATTCAGTGGTCAGCCTTAAAAAAAAAAGGATAACAGATACTACAGCCAGCTATTAAGTTCACATATCTCAAATAATCTGGAAAAGCAAAAAAACCTCGGTAAGTCCTTAGCAATTTTTTCAACAAGAACGAAACCGACGCGATAACCAAGAGCTTCCAGGCGTGTCTCAGCATTTCCCTGCAATTCAGGACACTAATATAATCAGTATGCAGAACAAAATTCTACTCTCACTTTTTTAAAGGAAATACCTGGACGAAGACTTGTTTCACCGAGTTCAACTGTTCATCCAATAACGAGACTTCCACTTGTTGATTCTCCCGTACCTGTTCAATCCACTCATTTCGTTTGTCAATCTGCTCCATCTGCAGTGCACAATTCAAAACCATAAAAAAAGCTAAATTTTATATTCGAAAACTCCAATATTACTTCTATTTCTCAGCGAGCTTTCTTCTTTATTTTCACATCATGCATTTTTTTGAGAATATTTAGAACTTTTATTGAAAAAGTTTATTTTAATTAAAGATAGTTCACTTTTTAAGTTCATATTAAAACCACTAATAAATTCCAGCTGGAAAAACATTATAGCGGAAAAACTTCCAATGAGATGCAAGTGTACACAAATAAACCTGAAAACTTGCCTCCCGCTGTTTTTCATATCGTATTATTTCAGCATGTAAAAATTCAAACGGAAAACAAGGTCCAGATACCAGTGAATTCATTCAATTTCAAGCGTTTCTTTTGGAATAATCAGATCATTACAAGTTCTGTGTTTAATCAGTACCCAACCTGAAAAGGATTTCTTTGGTTCTCCAAAAAAAGTAAAAAGGAGAGGAACGAGAATTTGCCATAGTTCCAGAAAAATTTAAAGTATTTCCATATAATCCCCATTGCTGTTTTTTCTGCTGTTTTTTTCCGATTTGAAATTTAATACTTGAAAAGCCGGAAATTGAAAATGATATATCCTAAGTTTTGACGAGAAAAATCCTTTGCAATTTATAATTTTATTTAACTGATTACACATGATTTTCATGAAAAAGTAATCTCCTCAAAGAATAAATCCAACAGTACCACGTATTACATATTCCCAATTCAGAGCACCGGCATGTATTCTACTTTAACGAGCTAACTGAAAACCTCATCCTGAATATAGCCGATTTAATTAGTTTTTCTTGACATTCGCTCTAGTACCACTCGAATCCTCTGTACTTTACACTTATAATGTTAATTTAACAATTCAAGATTGATCGACATTATTCCCAACTTCTTTGGTTAAATATTATTTTGGAAAAATATATTAATATACATTTATCGATATGTCTGACAAAATAAATGGCAAAATTTTAATTGCTTGCAATTAAATTTTATTTGTGGATTTTACCAATAAAATAATAATTCATTCTTTAATGACTAGGGATACAATTCAGATGCTCATAACAATCAAACAACAAGATCCCAGTCATAATAATAAAAAACAATTTTAATACGTGCCAATGCCTAACACGTAAAAAGAAACAGTTTTAGTACGTGCCAAAGTTAATCAAGAAAAAATTTTAATACGTGCAAATGCTTATCATATAAAAAGAAAGAGTTTTACTACGTGCTAATGCCTATCATATAACAAGAAAGAGTTTTAGTACGTGCCAAATGCTAATCAAGAAAAAGTTTTAATACGTGCTAATGCCTATCATATAACAAGAAAGAGTTTTAGTACGTGCCAAAAAGAGTTTTGTTTGAGGATTTTAAGAATAAAATAATAATTCATTCTTTAATGACTAGGAATACAGTTCAAATGCTCATAATAATCGAACAACAAAATCCCAGTCATAATAATAAAAAACAGTTTTAATACGTGCCAATGCCTAACACGTAAAAAGAAACAGTTTTAGTAGGTGCCAAAGTTAATCAACAAAGAGTTTTACTACGTGCAAATGCCTATCATATAATAAGAAAGAGTTTTAGTACGTGCTAAATCCAATCAAGAAAGAGTTTTAATATATGCCAATATCAATCAAGAAAAGAGTTTTTTTTTTTAATAGAAAAAGAACCATTAAAAGCAAAAAAAATTGTTTCCAGATGAATAGTATTTTCATTTCGATCAAGCCGCAACTTTCTCTTTATTGTAGTACTTTTATTTGATTTCAAAATGTTCTTTTTTAAAAATTTTCCAAATTTTAATCTTTTAAAAAATATTAGTCTCTTGTTTTTTTTATGAATGATAGATGTAAAGTTGCTTCTTGTTCTGTTTCTGGTCCATATTTTTCTTACAAAATGTTTCAAAAGATTATCTCCCTTTCTTCTTACGTTTGTCAGTACGACGATCGAAATTACTGTTGTAACGGTTCGGCATTTCTGAAATCCGTTTTTAATATTATAGCATTTATTATTAATAATGATATAAAAATACTTGCGCACTTGCGATAACTTACTTTTAGTACGTGTTGAGCGACGAGGCTTCAGTGCCGACCGAAGTATCATAGGGGATATACTGGTATCAGTGGATGAAGGAGAAAAATTGCGCTTTCGGCGTAACTTTGGTTTCTTCTTTATGTTAGTTTGTTGGGGAAATGAAGGACTATAGATAATTTTCAGAGATTTCTTGTCGATCCTCCGTTTTTTGGGAGCTGAAGGTGGTGGTAGAGATTTAGATTGTGGAGTGACAAAACTTGTGTTTATTGTTGTTTGTACATCGACAACTGGAAGTCTGCATCTCTTCCCACTAAAAATCAAATTTCATTTTCTGCTATACTGTTTTTGTAACAAAAATAAGCTACAGTTTTTGGTGCATTTTGAAAAAGATCGATTAACTAATCGACTAAGATCGACTAAGCTTATTTATTTAATTGGAGACAGAACTGAAGTCAAAATGCATACTGCTTAAATTGTAGAACAGTGATTCGTAATGGAAGAAAACTGATGAGTTACATTTATAATTTATTAAGACATATATAAAAAAGAAAAAAAGCGGTAACTGACTTCGCAAGAACTACGTTCGAAACCTTGGAAGCGTCACTGATTTCAGAAAACAACTGAGGAGAAGGCGTTCGTGGTGGAGTACCAAACAATCCCATATGATTTACTTCTGACGTATCCGCCACAGAAACTGAAGAAAGATTATTCAACATTAACTTGGTTTGAAACATCAAAAGGAAGGAAAAACCTAGCAACAATAAGATTTGGTATTCGAAAAAGGCGAATCATAGAATTATTTAAAGAATTAGTTGACCGGATTCTACTTCTTCGACTTGTGTTCTCGCACGTCGCCGGCGTCTTAAAGAGCGTCTAAGTCTAGAACCGGCGGATGGTGAAAAAGCAGACGAATTAAGCAATGGGCGCAATAAAGCAGAACCAGATGTAATGCCTAAAGAGCGGGGCGGTAAAAAATCAACCGAAATTTGCAAATCAGGTGTTTCTGGTTCACGCTCTCTAAACCGTGGATAATTTCGTAGAATACTTCCCCTGAAAGAAACAAATTCATATCTTTGCTAAGCACTTTAATCTTATTCAGAAAAAAAAAAACGATTCAAACTTAGCGCTCACTTGCATATGCTAAAAAATTCAATTATTATGTCGATTATTCGCTGTTTAGATATCTTAATACTTCTTATAATCTATTGTGAAATAACGATAGCGCCAGAAAGATGTTACTGGAAAAAGCTGAAAATTAGTAACAACAAGTGGAACAAAATGATGTTCTTTCTTACATGTTAATGGGGGACGAATCTCGCGGTAACGAAGTAGTAGCCGTATCAGCATGATTTTGTGATGGACAAATGTTCTCCTTGTTCTCATCTTCGGCAAGCCTTTCAGTATCTCTTACGTCATCAGGTTGCTCAAAACTGAAATCAGTAATCTTATTTGATTTCAAATCACATTACATCAAGTTACCGGAGCAGAACATTCAAGTTCATTAAACTACGACAATCTTTTTAAAAAAAGAAAATTTCAAATTTAAAGTTTTTGAGTTATCTTTTATTCCCAAAAAATCATGAAGATATACTTGATAAACTGCATGCGATACGTCATTAAGTCAGCTACATGATTATCGGTTGCTGGATTCATACGAGACAAATGATTTGTCAAATTCATAGGAGACAAATGATTTGTCGAATCCAAAGGAGACAAATGATTTGTCGGATTCATAGGAGACAAATGATTTGTCGGATTCATAGGAGACAAATGATTTGTCGGATTCATAGGAGACAAATGATTTGTCGAATTCGTAGGAGACAAATGATTTGTCGAATTCGTAGGAGACAAATGATTTGTCGAATTCGTAGAAGACAAATGATTTGTCGAATTCGTAGGAGACAAATGATTTGTCGAATTCGTAGGAGACAAATGATTTGTCGAATTCGTTGGAGACAAATGATTTGTCGAATTCATAGAAGACAAATGATTTGTCGAATCCATAGGAGACAAATGGTTTGTCGGATTCATAGGAGACGAATGATTTGTGGGATTCATAGGAGACAAATGATTTGTCGAATTTGTGGGAGACAAATCATTTGTCGAATTTATATGAGACAAATCATTTGTCGAATTCATAGAAGACAAATTATTTGTTGATATATTCGGCTCAGAATCAAGACCACTATCGATGCTCCCGTTCCTGAAAATACAGGGTTGGTATAAACGTTTGAAGAGATCATGGTGAAAGATTTGAAAATTTTCCGAAGGTAATTCGAAAATGGCACTCATTAAATTGGATATAATAAAAGTCGATTATGCATAGTCACAAATAAATTAAATAACTTGATAGTTCTACTAACAAATGTTGATTTATCACTTGACTCGTAGCTTGTTGATTTCCAGTTAAGTTCTCAGTTCCACCAATAGAATGACCAGTCAAATCGCACTCGCGATTCATACTCACTTGTCACTGTCGAATAACTTTCGCAGCGTAAGAATCTGCAATGCAGTTGAAAAGATGAAAGATCAAATGAGGTAAAGTCGACAGGACTGAGATAATATCACTGCCTTTTTTGCTGAATATGCATTAGTGTAGGTTACATATTGTATATTAGTGTATAGAGTGCACATCGTAAACATCATACACAAGCATTCTTTATTTTTACTGTATTTTAGAGAAGAAAAAGTAAATGAGGTAGGTAGTTTGAATATATCTGCTATTCAGTTATTTATGCTTATGGTACATTTTGCATCATATGCAATTTTCTTCCAAACAAATAGTCACTAATAATTCCTTTATTTCTCTGTGTGCCCTTTGACCTCTGTACGCGCACAGCTGATATGACATGATGCGATAAATAGTGATCCTTTAAGTGCAAAAGAATGCGCAGGAGTTGTAGAATTAGAGAAAAGAAGTACTACAATGTGACCTAATTTGTTAAAAATCGCGCGGGATTCTCCTAAAAGTTAGCATTCAAAAAGAATCAAAAGTGCAACTAGATAAGTTGGGAATGAAAGTATCTACCGTAAAAGTGGGATTTTATAAGAATCTATACTTCAAAATGAACACAATGACTATTAAGTGAGAATTTGAGAATTTCAAACTTAAACATAATAATATAACACTATACTTGCTGATTTTTTAACTTATTAGCAAAAATATTGCAATATCAATATTAAATGCAAGGAAATGCAAATAAAAAAAGGTATGAAATGTCAGAAAACGAAACAAACCTGAACTAGACATATCTATCTTTTTTTTGTTCCTGGAAATTCATTAAAACACATAATGTAATTATGAATTGTAATTGTATAAAAAAATCTAAGCTAGAAATAACCATATATCTTACATGCATAATTATCAAATTCTATTTGCTAAAACGAAATTTTTTTTTGAATATTAGAAAATTGACAGTAATCAAGCATAAGAAGTAATTAGTCGGCTAATAAACAAATTATTTGTTTTAGGCAAGAATGATGGTTCTGATAAAAATTAAAAACTAAAATTAAAGAAGAAATATGTGCATAATAAATGATAGTATGAAAAAGAAATCTATAGATAAATGCATTTATTTCTATTTTTTTCACTTAGCTTGATCAAATGTCAAACATTTTCTGATGGATGTTATCAAGAAGCAAAATACTCTCCCTAATTATTCTACTACATCACATTGCTTTTACTTTACATTATTCGTTTTTTTTTTACAAAATCTACTCTGCAAAAATCGTAACATATAGGAACCGAAAAAGTAATACTAATTTGATCTTATTTTTGAAAAAGGCTAAATTATGATCCGAAATGAAAAGATATGCTTCTATCTGCATGTATTCGATTCTAAGAATTCAACTTAGTTCTAAAATGAATAGTGAATTTCGTATTATGTAGAATGTACAATGTACAATATGTATGTACAATATACATATATATGTACAATAACCAGCAAGTTACTTACCGACTATTCCCCGCTGATGCTATAAGATAAACAAATAGTCAAGTAAAGAGAGGAGGGGTAAAATATGAAAAAAAGGAGGGAAAAAGGAATGTACGATTATCAACTTCCATGTTGAGGTGAGAACAGATAGACCTTTACTTGGACAAATGAAAAACAATGCATAAATAATCTAAGTCCTACATCTGCTATGCCATTGCGCAATTATTTTCTTACTCTCTCTCTGAGCTCCAAAGAAGCAAAAGAAAGGACCGAACAGATAAACAACGCAAAAAAAAAGGTATAAAAGGTAGGTCAATAGCTTAAATAATAAACGACAAAAACGAATTGCTTACTAATAATACTTCTGATCTCTAAAACTAAATCGTTAAAAAACAGTTTATAAGAATTGAAATAATAAAAGAAACAAATTATGATTCTGGTAAGACCAGAATCAAGCGCTTCTTGAACTAAAGAAAACTATCGTAATCTCAAAGAAATTACATTTATCCTCTTTTCTTTATTTTGCCATATAAACTACCTTAAACATATATCTAGTCTTAATGTATCTGCAGTTATCCTTGTACAATATTTATTTAATTTTATGTAAACTATAAAAGATTATTTAATATTATATTATTTGCACAAAACTAAGTAAAAAAAGTTTCCAAGTTTATTCTTAAAATACAATTAAAGAAAAAACTAAAAATTGAAGCATTTAAAAGTGAAATCATGTACAACCATTTATATACCTGTTCTAATTCTTTATGTTAAATATTTTCCAAACATTGTAATAAAATCACCCTTTTAACACTTTACAATTCTGAACAGCGACCTTCTCCGCTACATGCTTTAAGATTGATCCAATACATCATGAGTCAGTCGATCACTTATTCTTTTTGAGTTCCGATTCGATACAGGTGATGACGTTAACATTGCAAGCAGAGCCTCATCACTCAATTCATCATCGCTTAGGGTAACTCTTAGCGCTGAATCCAATTTTTGGACTGGACTACTAAAATATTTTAGATGAGTTCATAATCGAACACAGGACAAGATTTCTAAAGTTTCATAACAAAACAGAAATGAAATAAAACAAAACCTCTTGAAAAAAGGCCAAAAACCGAAACACATCAACATATAAGATATTCTCAGTGAAAATAAATCTAACTCTATGTTTTATTCATAATAACCCAAAACTTAATTTTCAACGAAAACATGAGGAAAGCAAATTGTTTTGGATGAACTAAAGTTAAATGATTGAATGTTGCCAACCTTTCAAGCGCCAACTTAAGGAGCTCACTGTCGCTGTCATAGTCATCACTGTGATAGCCCGATGTTTGCTGTTTCGATTTTGATGATGCAGTTTGCTCTGTACGCTCTTCGGTTTTGTCACTATAAAGATTTTTATTTCTTTCGCCTCCGATCATTTCGAATCAATTTGAAGAAAGAGCTTAAATTTAAATTATCTAGACTACGAGCCCTCTGAAAAAATTAAATTTGCCTTATCTAGCACTGTAAGAAATTGCTAGAGATTGGCAAATAAAATAGAAAGCTACTGAAAAGAAACTGGTACGTCCACTGTTGCCATTTATTCAGTTTTTTCAGACCGAAATTCTGTTACTTAATCACGGATTTAACATTCCTTCATTCTTAGATTAGTTCAGGATGAAAAATCCATTCGCAATTCATCAGGAATAGCTAAAAATAAAAACCTGGAATGTTCATAAATTGATACAACCATAATATTTAAACTGGACTTACCAATTTATTGCGCTTTTGGACAAGATCGAACCAGATTTCAACTTGCCCTTCAGCTCCTTGCTATCAGATAAACTGCATTCCACTTTTGCTGTTTCCTAAGAAGCATTATTTATTCAACCATTTTATACCAAACAAAAAACAAAACATTAAACTTTTTAAAACAGCTTTTTTTAAAACATACTTCAGGCAGCACTTACTTTGCAAAGTTTTTTTTGAAACGATGAAAATTCGTTTAGACTACTACAAGTCGAGTTTTCTGGAAGTGTTACAGAATAAAAAAGCTTTTTCTGGTCCTGTGACTGGGAAAACATCTGCTTTCTCTGTTTCTCCTTTTTGATTTTTTCTGAAATAACTCCAAGATTATTAAGACCGATATTTTTTTCAATTAGTAAATAACGTTCATAATAAACCAAGTGTTTCAAAAACTCAAAATACACCCGGCATACAGTTCATGTCAGTACATATAAGTGGTCATATTAGACTCGAGAATCTATGAATTCTGATGTGCTTTATTTTAAACTGAAATTATACTTTAGATTACATTAAACTTTATCAGAACTAATCTTTATATCTTATCTGATTGATTCTTAATGCAATATATTCAAGGATCAAAAAAGTTCAGCATCATGGAAACTTACATTTGGAATTTATAAGTATATCCTAATGCTGGAACTTACAAGTATATTCTAATCACCGAGAGGTATTGACGCTTTACTTAAAATAATGACGAGCAAAATTTATTTACCGAATCAGAATCATTGAACAATTACGTAATGACAAAGTAGCGGTAAAGAATATAACTATTGTGAAAAAAATACAAGAGATTTATCGAAATAAATTTACCGCAAAGTGATTTACCGATAGCTTTTCTAGTTTCTTTGAGAGATTTTTCGTAACGAGTTATGTTCGCTAGACGTTCAGTTTCTTTATGTGCTTCTTCAACCGTTTTTTGGTTCTGTTTTGGCCTTTTTATTCGCTCCCTGATCGACACAGAAGCGTGTGCAAAAGCTCTGCATATTTTTGGACTGCATGGCGGTGAAGAAAATGTCCACTACAGAACAAAAAATGATATGATAAGTTAAAAAAAAAATCATTAATGATTGTATGCTATATTTCTTTTCTTTTTTTTTCAAATCATTTTTCTAGTGCCTAAACGAAGCTAAGGTAATTTGGCATATTTTCTAATTCAGAACTATTTTCAGATTAGAAACGATCAATCTAAATTCACTAATTAGACATATACTCTAATACTATTTTGCTATCCTATGCTACTACATCAGATGAGCATCACTGCTAGTTTATCTACACCAGCAGATAAAACTGTGCACTATGAATATGTCATGTAATTCTAGTTTCTGTTTTTTACTAATCCATTCAATCATTCATTCATCAATCATTAATTACTGCATTAATCCATTTCTTTTCAGTTTTAACGTGGTTAATTAATTTTTTTCCTTCCTATCTACTATGCTTTCGAAATTATTCTATATTTAAAGACTTACAGTCATACATCTTGAGAATCAAAATTATAAAACAAAACTTACAGATGCATTAGTGTGCATAGTTTTATCGTCAGGACCTTGATCTCTAATCCATGGAAAGTATTCGTCTGCTTTTTCTTCAAACCAATCGTCGAAAATCTTCTTTTCTGTAAGTAAAAACAATGTCGCAGTAAAATCCGAAGAGAAGTGATTTCATATTCCAGAGATTTCATTAAAAAATATATTCATTAAATAAAAACATATCAAAGACTATTAATAGCAATCATTTCTTAATTAATTGAATTAATGAATTTATTTCCATTTATTAATGAATTAATTTCCATTTATATGATCATTATTCTTAATCCAGTTTTTGCTGTATTTTATATTTTAATCTTCATTTAAAAAAAAAAATAATACCTTCATCAAGTGAATTTGCTCGTCGATGTTTGTTTATTGGTGACTGTTGCCATGAATAACTGTATAGAGCCTTCCTACGCCCCTCCATCACCTGTAATTCTACAAATGAGAAGTAACAAATTGAATATAGGTCTACAATTAAGATACTATCATTAATAACATTCGCGGTGAAGTTTATTTCATTGAAGTTTATTTAAAGTTTATTGAAAGTTATTTCACTTCATTTTTCGATACGCTGCATGCTGAATAGTCAGGAATCTGAATGTCCGGAATATCAATGAAAACTACAAAACGTACGTGTATTTTATTCAATCTAGTAGATATTGTTAAAAATTTGCACGGCATTGAAGGGATCTATCTAATAATTAGTATCATATATTTATGTATTCATGCATATACGTATCTGCTATCATATAAGACCTCAGAATCCCCGAAAATGCTTAGTCCTAAAAGAGTGAAACCTCGACAGCTCACATTCCTTACCCTGAAACCTCTCTTAACATTAAAATGCATGGATCAAACATTCAGGATGAAACTACGAGAATTTGCGCGAATTTAAAACATGAAGATTTGAATGCTGTATCATTTCAGGATATAAATTTTTTCACATTTAATGAATTTGCTTGAATTTTAGGTAACTATTAGTTATTTTACGTGTTTTCAGTCATCTCATATTTTTGTGTACTTTTTATACATGCCAACATTTTACTTTTACATGTCAACAACTTTTACATGCCAACATTTCTTCAATGTTTCTGTATTTCACATTTAATTGTAATAACGATGACCTCTGAACCAATGAATGATGCAAAGCATATGGAAAAGCTAAGATCAGGTTAATAATGCATATATGTAAATATCTTGTTAAGGAATTTCTCTAACATTGAAATATTTTGAAATTATAAAGAATTGTAAGAGAATAGTTAGAATTTCAAACTTTGAATGACTCGAACTCGTTCTGCAATGCTCCTCTTTTTTTTGAAAGTATTTTAGATATCATTAATGATTAGCTTCTTAAATATGAAATTACAGAATTTTACAATATTAAGTAATTCATTTGACTGATACTAAAATGCATTCATTTTAATAATTTTTAGCCTAAGAAAAAAAAAGCTACACTTATCTCCTATTCATTCATCTCCCTCATTTGCCCTCATAATAAGATAAAAGTTGAATTCTGGTATTGTTTATGAATTATGAAAACTTCAAAATTCTCTTTTTAATTGTCTGATCATTCACTGATATGTTGACATTAATATAAATATGTCAATAATATTAACAACTATTAATTTTGTCGATTTTTAGCAAAAATAAATTCCAAAATGAATCATTCTTGAAGGAATAATATTTTATTCAGAAATTCTCACTTATTGCTAACAGAATTTGCTAAAATTTCTTCTCTTCTGTAATTATTATATCATTTGTATTTTGAGAGAGAAAAAATTGTTTCTCATTTCTTCGTTAAGCTTTGTTTTGCAATGAAGTAACGAAGAAGTGGTCCTGGATCCAGTTGATTTAAGTCTTCGGGCATTGGTTTATTTTTGGTTTCTGGTAAAGTAATCGTGAGTGCTGCTGCAGCAAATGATAAACCGCCTAGGATAAATTGTGGTACTTTACCATCACGCAGATCCTGTTGAAGAAAAAAAAATTTCAATTTGCTTAAACTGGCAACATGTCATATATTTTGCTTCACTGTTGACAAAAGGTGAAATATTCCATAAAAGTTTTTTTTGGTGTAAATTTTTTTCGTTTTGATTTTTACAAATAATATTTAAATTATTTTTAATAAGTATTCTTGTGGGTGTGTTTTTTTTTCTTAGATGTTCAATTTTAAATTTTGAAAGTGAAAATTATTTTTCTCAGCTTACTGTATATTTGAGTAGTGGTGAAAACATTATCCCAACGCTTTGAGGTATATTGATTATTGCATAACTAATTGTTCGAATAGTTGTTGGCATCATTTCATTTGCCATTAGTGGATGTGTTGCATAAACTATTTCATTCATCATTCTTCCAAATAAATTGCATGATATTCGTGCCCATTGAATTCCTGAAATTCACAAAAGTTTCTTCCTAATTAATGTTTCGTTTGAGCTTGAACTAGAATTT
The DNA here is from genome assembly GCA_029876185.1 of Mansonella ozzardi. Classification (NCBI taxonomy): domain Eukaryota; kingdom Metazoa; phylum Nematoda; class Chromadorea; order Rhabditida; family Onchocercidae; genus Mansonella; species Mansonella ozzardi. The sequence goes on along the minus strand of JARVGP010000226.1, from coordinate 5,552 downwards.
ATAATCAAAGATCGAATTGAGCTTAAGTATGTAAGTTTTTAGGCATAAATTCGTAAATAGGTTTGGTGATAAATATATCAAAGATTGGAAAAAAAATCACGGGATTGTTATATAATATTTAGCAATATTATTTTACAATTACCTGAAATAATTTGCATTGAATTCCAAACAATAAAACTGAATTTAGTAAATCTGAGTAAAGCACAAAAAGAATTTGGAAGGAAATCAGCTCAGCTGATAGTTTCGTTGTAAAAAACAAAATCGAATTTAATCAATAGAAAAATCCCCGTGTAATATACCTCGAACGAATGGTGTAGCAAATGCAGCAATAGCTTGCAATAAAAATGATACAGATGCAATAGAACGACGACCGAAAAAATGCAACAATGGAATCGCAATGATACAACCAGGGATTTCCGATAAACCGGAAAGAACATAACCCGTAAATGCTTGCTCCGTTAGATTGACACTATCAAATGAAACAACAAAATAGTAACAATTTATAATCATCCTAAAAAAAAATACACAGTGATGTAATGGAATTTTAACCAAGAAACAAATCAATTTATTTGATTCAAAGAAAAGGCATTGGATTCAAGTATATAGTGAAATTTTAATTTCTTTTTATTTCAATCTTTCTCAAATGTTTTAAGCAATTTTTCCAGGAATTTAATAATCCGCTTGTAACTAAGTAGCCAAAAAAAAGCCCTCCTTTCTTTTTCTTCCTATCATTTCATTATTTTTCTCTAGTCTCAGAATTTCTTTATTTCAAGTAATTAATTTTCAAAACAATTAATGCTTACGTAATGTATCCATTGACAAATAGAAAATACACAATTCGTTTATATTTAAATAAATCACACACAGTTCGTTTTTTAACTTCCTCTGCAATTCTCTTCTGAACACTATCACTTTCCGACTGACATTTATTCAAATCAATTTCAGCATTATTAAACCTGAAAATATTGCTAATAAGCAAAAGAGATTATTACAATATCGTCATTATATTCATAGGTTGGAGTTGGTTAGCAAAGACTTTTTCGCTATAATTTTTGCAACCAATAATTAAAATCTTTTAAATATTACTCAAATTATCTTAAACTACGATGAAATAAAGACTGATTATAGCAAAAAACAAAAATTTAATTTTTTTTCCAATTTATAAAAGTTGTGAAATTTATAAAGTTTGCACCATGAGGACATTTTAATATATTGCTTAATACCATGTATTCGCATATGGGCAATCATCCAGTGTGGTGATTCAGGAAGCAACCTGAAATCACTATTTTAATTTTTCGCGCCTCGTTGAATTTCTCTTCTGGCATTTGAATTCTGCAGTTAAAAATTTTTTCTTTAATTAAAAGTTTCCCATTTTTTTTTTTTTTTGGTATTAATGTTTCCAAAGTGTTTTTAGGATAGTTCTGTAGTGTAATTATTTTTCAAGCATTTGAAATTTTCCCCAAGCAAACTTGTAGATGTGTACCCAAAAATTTAGGTGGATTGAACATAATTCCTACCAAAAATACGCAATAGTTAATAAACTGGGAATTGATGATACAAAGTATAGCTTCCTCCAGTCTTTAATGAACACTTCCAGAATTCCGACATACAAATATCCGAGTAGCCAAGATATCACTCCAAATAAACTTATCCATTCGCGAAATGATCCCGCTACTGTTTCACAGCAAAGAATTGAGGCAATTGTTAAGTAAGTCTGAAAGAATTCGCCTTAAATATGTAACTTTTTTTTTGCACTATTAGTTTTTGGACTAACCCGGAAACAGCAATAAAATTAATTTGATTTATAATTTTAACAAAAGATTTGCCATAGTGAGCATCCTATAAAGAAGAAGGTGAGAATTCTTTCTAAGGAGAAGAATTGTTACCTTGATTGCATTGGTTTGATGATGCAAAATGTATGTGTGTGTGTGTATGTGTGTGTGTATGTGTGTGTATGTGTGTGTATGTGTGTGTCTGTGTGTGTCTGTGTGTAAGGTTTTCAGATTTCTTATTATTGTGCTTACTTTGAGCCTAGTATTTGGTGCTGAAAGAAACTCTTCGTATTGCTAAAAGAAGTTTAAATTAATTTCGTAAAATTATGATGAAATAGAAAGATTTCCAAATGACAAGGATGTTTTCTGTCATGATTATTTTTTAACATTTTCCTATTAACCATTATTGAAATTCAACTTATGAAGGATTGCTTACATCAGCTGCTGCTCCGACAAGAAATCGTAATAGCACGAAAATTGCATAATTAGGTGAAAATGCAATGACAAGACTAAATATGACATTTAAATACATTGAAATTAGAAAGATACGTCGACGACCATATCGATCTGATAGATGTGATGCTACTGGTACCACAAGAAGAGCGCCTGAAAATTCGAAACTTGCAAAGAAACTTGGGAGTGTTCGCGAGAAAATACTAGAAATAATTTTTGTAATTACTATCGAAATTAATGAAATGTGTAGTAAAATGTGTAGTAATTGAACTTATGAAATGATTGTCGGATTTATAAGTAATTAATAAAAGTAAATAAGGAAAACTTCAAAGTTAGGAAACTTGAAAAAATTACCAGCCGAAAAGACTGAAAAACCAGCTTCTTGTATAAATGGATTGACACATAATAATTCATACTGCAAAGAAAATAACATACGAATATTTTTGCAATTTTTTTAAAAATTTTTTCAATTTAAACAAAATTATCTTTTATGCCATCATTTTCTATTCGATTTAGTTAATGAAAGTTGTTAAATAAGCAGACAATAATTTTAGTGAATTAATAAATATTTAAATTTCAATGAATTAATAAATATTTAAGTATGAAACCTCAAAAAGGATACTGTAGGAACGAATCGTTGAATTGCTAACAATGGATGTCCCACTGCCAACAGAGGCACATCTCAATTCGTTTCCTGTATTTAGATCACTAATCATACATGGATCCATTGAGCTAATCATTTTGATTCGTGTCTGAACGAATATTTCCACAATTAATTTGAATTCACTTAGTTCAGTTTAATTTAATACTGCAAAATTAGACGAGTCAAACTTGTATTTGCTTATTTCAGATTCATTTCCAAAATCTTACAACAATATCTGGCATTTTTTGTATCATCATCATTTGATTCAGATTCAAATTTTAAGGGATGAATTTGTTTAAAAAAATAAAAATTTCTTAGCAAGAAATCACAAACCGGGTCATCTATCTTGCAAGTAAAATCTTGCGGTCTTCGATTTACAAAAATCATAATGAATATTGACACAGCATAAAAAAAACTGGTTAACTGGCAAAGAACGTAGGAAATCATTTGATAACGTCCATAAGTACCAAATTCATTAAGCAATTTATTTGCATCCAACGATCTGTACACCTCACTGGAATATCAATCCAGAAGATGTTTGAATAAAGAGATTCCGTTTAATATTAAGATAATTTAGTTTATTATCAAGGAAGTAAGAAAAAGAATTATTAATAAATAAATAAATTAAAAATAATCATTTCAAGTTTGTCATTCCCAGCTTTTCAGATTCTATACGTTTGTGTTTTGAGAGGTGAGTCATTTTCAAGTGGGTAAATAATCGGAGCATTTTATACTCGTTTCCTGGAACTCTTGATTCCATTTTTGCTTCATCATCGGTTTTTTTTGGCAATGATGCTGGCAGTGACTTGTATCTATCTGTAATTACTAAAAAGTGAGAAAATGTATTATCGATTGAGTTAGCTTTCCCGATTAATCTCAGCGTGATTCCGCATTTCCTAAATGAGCTCTAAAAAGAGACGCTGGACAAAATCGAGAATGCAGCAGGTAATTATCATACCTTTGATCATCGTTAGTATAAAATAAACAAAGTTCGTAATTTGTCGCACATATGAAATGACTAATAGCTTTTCATTTTAGCATCTTTATATACATGTCATATTGCTGCATCATTGCTGAATTAAAATTTGGGCTAAAGTATTTATTAAAATTTATAAAATGCAAGTTATCAATATTTCATGAAATTGTTACTAAAAAACTAACTTTGAGCGGTTGGTCTTTCTTTCTGCAGCATTTTAATTATTCATGGAGATAAGACAATTTTTTTAATAATTCATATTACTCAGGTGTGTCATTTGCTAAATTTACTCAAATTTTTATTCAGTGAGCCAAATAAGCGAAAATGCCTAGAAAAAGAGAGGGAGTAGTGAAGTGATTTATGGTTTTTAGTGCTTTATTTGTTTCGAATTAATTCGCAGCATTCCACAGCTCATGAATCATTTTATTTTGCAAATTAAATTAATACATTTTTACTTTTGTGAAAACAGTTACGAATGGATACTTCTTCATTAATATAACTGCAAAAAAGCATTCAATCAATCAGGAAACTTATGCACATTAAATTTCTGCCATTTTGCAAGTCGTTTACATGTATCATCATGATATATGATATTGAGATCGGAAGTATTATGGGCTGTAGCCGATCCAGAATTTATCACGACAATGAAGTGGGTGTCGATCATAAAGATCTTGCACTGACAGCATTTGCAATGCAGACAGATGAAGTTATTTGTGATTTGGATACGGATAACGACCAGAGAGGAAGAGTAGCAGTGGACTGCATTTTCAGGCCTACCAGGTACATGAAATAATAGGCCTAGATTTTTTTTCTTTAATCATTAAAAAGATAATTAGAATAATGATTTTTCATGCTTCCTTATATTTTTGTTCTAAATTCAAATTCCAAAATCATAAGGAAAAATCAGATATTTTGGAAATTTCGAAAAAATCTAATTTCCAATTACGAATTTCGAAAATTGGAAAAAAAAAAATCATTGCACTAAAATAATGACAAGATGTTCATTACAGAGAAATTTATGGACAAAGAGCCTTAGATATGATTAAACAAAATATTGTATGGTCAAATTACGGTTAATTATCTGCTAGTTAATTACTTCAATTCTCATCTTTCATCGTTTTCCTGCATTATTTTAGAGAAGAATATCAAAGTAATTACTAAAATTTCCAAAAGTGAATGTTGCATTGGTAAGGCAAACATTCAAATTGTTCTTCGGCGTTGTCAGTTGCTATCCTCAAATCTACATATATTTATTGAGTTTAGTTTTTGTGAAATGTAATGAAATTTCAGAATTTGAAGAAATTAATCCAGCAAATTTAGGTATTGAATTTCAAAGACGACCATTTCCGCATGACTTTCCTGCATTTGCACATGAGAAACCAGCAGCTGAAATGGCGCAATTGGCTCGACTCGGTTTCCCAGCCAAAAAATTATTAGAGCCTAAAGAAGTAAACAATCAGAGTTTGATTAGTCAAGTGCAAACTGCAGGAAAATCTAGCTTCGAAAAAATACAACAAATGACCGGAAATGAAACTATCGAAGATGTTGCAACAAAGGGATAATATACAAAAAATTTTTGACAAACTTAAATTGAACTTTTTTACCATTAACTTAGTTTGTGTTTTAGAAAATCATGTAGATTAAGACTGTTTGACTAAAAAAAAAAAAAAAAAAAAAAAAAAAAAAAAAAATAAAAAAAAAAAAAAAA